>JARHUK010002597.1:855-14168 GCA_031001725.1 Pseudopyricularia javanii | reverse complement strand
ACCGTTACTCGTCTCACATTCATCTTGTCCTTTTGTGTGTGTGTGTGTGTGTGTGTGTGTGTGTGTGTGTGTGTGTGTGTCAAAGGCTACCAAGCCTTATCTGAACGAACAGTGCCTTGAAGCACCTCTGTAAATTTTCCGCGGTGGCCTGGTCTAGTGTTTTCAGGCCCATTTGGAGAAATCAAGCGAGTCAGCAACCGAATCCTGTCCGTTCGAGTGTGTTGGCGTGATCTCCAGACCGTCGTGCGGCGGCGCACTCGACATCACCGATGAGCGATGAGAGTGCTGCGTCTGTTCGCTTGCGGTTGTGAAGAATGTCGCCACCGACGACCGCCGGAGGCTGCTAAAGCTGTCACGCATGCTACTCGCCGGTCTTGAGGCATCCAGCGTTGATGTCGAGGAGCCAGCCGTTCCAATTGTATGCTGAGATGAGGTCATCGACGAAAGTGGAGGGACCGAGTTGCCGGTGCCAAAACCTCCACCTCCACCGGCGGATGCCGTAGGAGGCGGCGAGGGCGAGGGCGCGCTAGGCTTTGGCCCATATCGCTCCCGCAGGCGCACGATCTCGCGCAGACGATTGCACCATGTCGATACGTGCTCTCCGACTGTGCGGGTCTTCCACACATGAGAAAACACAGAGGCGTTGAGAGCCAGCAGTCGAATAAAATCGGGCAGCGACTTGAGGCTGATCATCTTGGTGCTCGCTGCGGGAGAAATCTCGGGGAATCCAGGCTTGCTCAGTACCTGTACCTTGAAGAAAGGGTTGTACTGATGATGAGCTTTGCCACCCTCTGCCTCCCCAACCACGCCGCCTTCCTTGGCCATGGCCATCCTAGCGGCACGCTCACGGGAGGCAACGAAGGAGGCGCGCGAAACCGGGGTGATGACGATGTTGACATAGTTGAACTCGGATGCGAAGGTGTCAAAGTTGAAGGGTAGACTCGAGTCGTTGAAAATGATGTTAACAAAGTCATTGCCAATATGTTTCTTCTTATGGTTGCACGCTGGGTCCTGCTCGAGATTGGTAGGCATCTGCGTAGTGACGTGGAACACCATCTCCGTGACCCGATCTCTCCAGCAAAACGTGTACTGCCCATCTGTGTCGTACTGGCGATCCAGGCCTTGCGTGTTGAAAGTTGAGCCCTTGAGCTTCGTCAGTGTCCCTAGGCCGTTGAGAAAGTCGATATAATCCCTGCTGCCTGAGATGTTGGCCAGAATCTCCGACTCTTTTGATTGACCCTCCCCAATGTAGATCACACCAACCTTGTGTCCGTCCACTGGGGAGTTGATATCAAACATGTGAATTGCCCGGGATATGGCAGGATCTTCAGGCAGTGGTATGGGACGCAGGTTCGAGCTGTGAGGCTGCGGGAGTGATGAAAGTAGCTGAACCATCAGATGGCTGGGAAAAGCAGCATTCTCCAAAATTGTCTGCCCGTCTCGATTACTTTCGGCAGTACTCATCCGAGCTTGATGATGGGGAAGAGGCCTGATGCTCTCACGCACGACGAAACATGAAGTACCGGAGGGTTGTCTCCTAGTTATGTGTGCCCAGCCATTCCTGGTGGCTTGCTTGATTGAGACAATGCTGTTGCCAACGATCCAGCGCCGCTCCTGGATATCGCCAAAGCGTTCTTTCGTGAATAGTGGGTCCTCTTGCGACTCGTCAACATCCGAGTATGCGACCCGGGACATGAAGTCCATAGTGATTTGGGCCTGCTCCTCTCCTGGGCCTCCATCGGCATCCGCAAATAGGTTTTTGGTGATCCAGGGTACGTGGTTTGGCCGGTCTGGTAGCTTGACAGCCAGAAACCAGAATGTGATGACATGGTAGGCCAGTGCATATACGTACTGCGGGAGATCGTCCGAGGTCGTGCCGCTGGGGTCTAGCTGGCCAAGGCCCGGAGTCATTGGGGTAGGAGGCTCGCTGCCATTTCCAAGACGCAACTGCGATCTTTTAACCCGCACATCCTGCAGATATCTGCAGCAAATTCCGAACACAATCCGGTACTCGTCTTCCCTGAAGTTCGAGTAGAGCTCAGAGAGCCTGCTGAGACAGGCGAGAAATTCGAGGATGTGCATAGCGACACCCTGGCGCGTGATGATCTGCGACATCCTCTGGAGAATGGCAACCAGACACTTGCTGGTTGATAGCGGGAGCTCGAGGGCGCATATCGTCAGCGCATGAATGCAACACTTGGCGGATTTGTCCGAAAGCCCTTGCATGAAGGTTTGGACTATTTCGTCCTCTTCGGTCTTCTGGAAGTGGTGGTGGTAGCTCAATATTGTCGTGAGAGCGTGGTAGAAGCATATGGCCACCTCTGTCTTGCGCAGGTGCGTTGAAAGCGGCGGCTCTTGGAACATGTTGTTGCGTATCTTGTCGCATATTATGCCGCGGATCTGTTGAATTTGAGGAATAGCATCCTGAAACAGGGCGTGGTTGGCGAGTTGAGAAGGCAGATGGACGATTATGAAGCAGTAGATCTCCCAATCACAGCCCGTATGCATGATGCTTGTGAGAGCCTCGAGCCAGGCAGCCATGTTGAGTGCAGGCAATGGACCCGGCGCCTCCTTCGGCGCTGGCGGGCAATACGAAAACAGAACTGGACTGGCCGTCGGCGACGGAGTTTCAGGCAGAGCGTCCGGGTCGGAAAGTGACCACATCTGTCTGTACTTCGCCGCGGGTTTCACACCTGTGGGTGTACTGGTTGTAGAGCGGGACACAGAAGACTTGTCACGCTCATGCGGGGCGATGCCCTGACCGAAGGACACTGCGCGGCCGGGGCGTGTTGTAAGGCTGCTCTGGTCGGGCCTTTGGGGTCTGGCATATTGCGTCTCTTCCGCGAGCTTCTTAGCCAATGACTCTTCAGTTCGATACATCATCGCAGCCAAGGCATCCGACTCGGTGAAAGGGGTCAGAAAAACGTGGTTTTCCCAGTCTGATCGCAGGCGGAAGAGCATCTTCATGGCTGCCAAGCGTGCGTCTGTCTCGCACCTGCTGGAGCGAGCGATATGGACAATGGCACCAAACAACTTGGTGGCTTTCCTTGCATCCGTGTCCATGGACCTGATAAACATCTGAACGTAACCTTTCGTAACGATATTTGATGGGCTTTGCGAAGCCACGGGGCCATCAGGATCTTCGATGGACCGTATTTGGTTGTCCGTATTAGTAACTGGCGCCGGAATATGCGGCGTTCTTGATCGATCGTTGGCCACGACGCTCCGGAGACAGTCTATGATGTGATCGAAGAGGGCCTGGTCGGCACCTTGGCTCACGGAAACTGCAAACGAGACCAAATTTTGGAGAATAGTCGTGTTACCCTCTTCCGCGATGCCATCGAGCAGACTCTCGGTGAGGCCTGATGCGCTGTATCCAACCGAGTTTGCTTCAATAATCTCTAGAATATCGATCACTTCGACGATGATTCGGAATGCCCTCGACCTGACTGAGGTTGAGCGACGGCGATCTCGGAAGAATGTCTCGAGGACGAGGTTGACGTTGTCTTCCCATTGAACGTCGGATGGGAAGCAGCAGTGAAACTCTGCAAAGTAGTCTAGCACAAGGCCAGCAGCGGAGTCTGGTAACAGCTCATGAATATTGGTAAAGAAGACGATGCAGTCTTGCCTCTGCATGAGCTCGGTTTGGAACTGTATTAGCAGCTGCTCGAGTCTGGCAACAAGCCGTCCTATATCAACCAATATTGGGTCTTCCCTTTCGAAACCATCTGCAGGTGAAGAAATAGACCGTGCGGAGAGTGGTGTGTCAGTCGAGCTGAATTTGTCGTGCTTCGATGAGGCTCGGCTTCGTTTTGCGCATTCAGCGGCCACATTGAGGATTACAGCCCACTCTTCTGCTTCGATAGCCGGGTTGAGCCTTTGGTTGCCGTCGTCAAAAAGAGAGTTGATGAGCTGCAGCAAAATGCTGCAGGTCTTGGGCGTGGCCTGATTGTTCACGAGGTTGACCAGTCCATCAATCAGGGGGTTCAAGGGGATGGTAGGGTATCCCTTTATCGAGGGTTTCCAGACAAGCTTCTGCAGGACCTCCAGGGCGCCACGAACGTCCCGCTGGTCACGCTGCGGCGGCTCTGATCTTCCGGTCGCGCTGTAGGAATGCAAGACATTGAGCAGTATTTGAACCATGGCATTCCCGTGGTGTGACTTTGAGATGTTTGCCAGCACCTGCCAGGCGGGCTTGGTGAGATTTGTAACCATGCTGTATATGGAGCTCAGGACACTGACACAGCGAGCAAGACTGGCAGATGGAATCATGCCAAAAGTGACTATGGCATTGAAAACGCCGATGCATGACCTGAGATCATCCTCGGAGTTGGTGGCCAGACATATGTCGAGAAGGCACTCAATCAAGCGGCCAGCCGAGTTGTCATCTGTGACTTTGAAATTGAATTTGACGACCTCTTGGACATATTCGAAGAGTCGAGAAAAGTTCTTTTCTTCGCCAGAAACGGTGGCCTTGGCCTTGGTGGCCCTGCTGCCGCTTCGTGACGGGTTCTTGCGTGCCTCTTTGGCTGCCTCTTTTGCGTCCTTGACAGCCTTGAACTTCTCCTGAAGCCAAGTGCTAAGAAGCGGTACCACGTCGTACTCGAACCCGGCGAGATCTCGGCCCCGCCTGGTAAGATCCTCAAGGGCTGCCAGTTGGAGGTGAAAGTCCTCCTGGTCGGCCGGCGCCGATATTGTCATGAAGTATTCCCTCCTCTCCAGGTCGGTGCAATCCCTGTGTCTAACGCATTCTGTAACCAGCTCCCATCCCGCAACGCGCGCGGCATGCGGCTTCCCGGGCTCGATGAGGTCCTTGGCAGCGTACCAGATGTCTAGGACGGATGTAAGGGAGCATGTTGCGATGGTGATGCGCAAAGAAGCTGCGGCTGCGATCCTTTCGTTCAGCGATCCGGACCTTAGATTTTCGAGAGCGTCGAGACGATGCTCCGGGTTTCCTGGAGCAGCGTTTCCCTGTGCAGTGACTGGGTCGATCGTGTACTGTGCCGGGGAGGTACCAGCAGCCGTCGTTTGCAGTGGCTGCACAGGCGGAGGAAGCTTGTTAAGTCTGGCGCCGCCAGTCAGGTTCTTGAAGACGCTGGCAAGCCCCCCGGTGCTACGGGAGGAGTCTGGGGATTGGGCGGCATCTTCAGTGGATCGGGACATAGGCTCGTCGCTATCCGAGGCCTGGGGGCCTAGCGAAACTATACGCCGCAGCATGTTAACGAGAGGTCCATGGGGTGGAGAACCCTTTGGGTTGGTGGTCTGTATATGCAAGTAGAGGCGAATGGATGAGCGAGTCCTGGAGGTCGGTGCCGTAGACGCTCTACAAGAGAACGTTTCGATGGACTCGGCCGTCTAGAATGTTCAGACAGGTGCGCAAGCGGGGGAGGGGTGAAATGTGAGCCCGGGTGTACTGGCGGCTGGCATATTGGGTAGCGCGAATGTTGTGTGCTGTGACTTTTCGATCAAGACAGCTGAGGTGCGCAGACATGATATCAAACAGCTTCAGGTAAATAGACGAAAAAAAAAAGCAGAAAGCCACGCAAATCAAAGGCCAGTCTATAACCAGGCAGGCAGCCAAGCAGCGCCGGTATCAATACCATGTTGATATGTCACATGTAACTGACAGGACAAAGCCCAGCCTGGCCCCTAGGCCTGACCTTGCAGGTTCCCAAGCCAGGACGACTGGGCTCCATGGCCGACTACCAATTCGGCTCCAGTTCTGGTGGACCGGACAGACTAATATTGGGCTGCTAGAGCGATAGAGGATCGAATGCGGGTTGTACGGCAGCACAGTTGACTTACAGGCACGCTAATTCTTGCATATACAGAGGAGGGAAGAAAGCCACCCAGGGCTGGCTACTGCCAGAGCAAGCAGTGAGGTGGGCAGGCAGAGAAGAGGTAGAGTAGAGGTAGGCTGGGTACAGGCAGGATGCGACCGACGGGATGAACAGGTGGAAAGGCGGTGGTACGGTCGCGGAACACACCAGCACAGCCCAGCGCTTATGTTGCGCTCTTTGCGTCGGATAGATATATCGCGATCCGTTGTCGTTCAAGGTAGTGTAGTTTTATGCGACTTGGGGAAGAGGAGCTGAAAGGGCCTTGGAGTAATAGTTAATTATTTACCACAGACTGGCAGACAACCCCCCACGAACTCGTTGATCGCGAAATAATCCTGGTTCATCCCATTTCTGCTGGCAAGGGCAGGCACAGGTCAGACGGTCCGAGCAATGGGGTGCTATCGATAAAGCCACGCGCATCTTTGAATTCTTTCTTTTTGGGACTTTTGGGTGAGCTGGGGTCGTCATCTTTGTCTTATCGTTATCGCGTCTCTCTCTCTGCCCCACCAATTAATTCCCAATAATGCAAGAGCTGTCGCCGCCCAGCCAACCGGATCTGTTTTGTTACCTTTCGAACGGCCCAAGTTTTTGTTCAGCAGCTCTTTTTTATAGCACTGGCCTCACACATACTCATAATCCAGTGTCTGTCCCGAACCTCGCCGTCATCATAACATAATCATAGGTCACTTACCTGCAAGATGGCTGCTGTAATCGGAGAGGTCGCTCAGCTACTCGATGCGACGCTCGACCCCCAGCACCACAAGAAAGGTAAACACACTCTATCCCGCCCAAGCTAGCAACATACCTAGGTAGCTTCACTGCCCCGCCATAGACGCCATGCGCGCGCATTCCCGCAAACTCTTCCTGGATCTCTGCTCGGGCCGCGCATTTCGGGGTTTTGATGTTTGGGTTCCGTTCGCTCGAGACTGACGCTTTTATTCCGCCACCTAGCCGAGGCCGCTCTCAGGCTAGAAGAAAAGAAGCCCCAGTTCTCTCTCACCCTCCTCCAGATCGTCAACTCCTCCGCCCTTCCAGCCAAGACTCGTCTGGCAGCCGCTCTCTGCTTCAAAAACTTCATCAGGAACAACTACGTGGTGCGTGCGATACCACATATGATGCACCGCTGCTGCCTATCAAGGCTTGTCAACTAGGATGCACAACTAAACACCAACAAATAATAGGATGAGGATGGCAACTATAAGCTGCCCGAGGCCGAGGTCTCGACCCTCAAGCAAGAGCTTGTCGGGCTCATGATCTCTTCGCCACCAAACATCCAAGCACAACTCGGCGATGCCATTAGCATCATCGCTGACTCCGACTTTTGGGAGCGTTGGCAAACGCTCATCCCGGTACGGAAACCTACCAAGATCAGAGAGAGGGCTACTCTCTTACTTTCCTCCTCAAGACAAACTCTAACCCGTTCGGGCGCATCTTAGGATCTTGTCAGCCGGCTATCCTCAACCGATTTCAAAGTCACAAACGGCGTGCTCGAGGTTGCCCATTCGATTTTCGTCCGGTGGAGGCCCTTGTTCCGGTCCAATGAGCTCTTTACTGAGATCAACCACGTAGTCTCGCACTTTGGCGAGCCGTTCATCAAGCTTCTTGACACGGCGGACCAGCGCATACAGGCTAACTCGGGCGATGTGGCGCAGCTCAAGGGCTGGTTGGAGACGATGGATCTCCTCATCAAAATCCTCTTCGACCTGTCATGCCAAGATCTTCCTACTATCATCGAATCCAACATTGCCAACATCTGCGCACTCTTGCAAAAGTACCTTTCATACTCGAACTCGGCTCTGGACGGCGATGACGACGAGGAAACGGTTGTTGAGATGGTCAAATCAGAGATCTGCTCAGTGTTGACATTATACTTTCCCAAGTTCGACGAGGATGTCGGAAACACGGCTCCGGACTTCATCCCAACTGTGTGGAACCTGCTCTCGTCGATTGGCATGGAGAAGAGGTACGACGGACTGGTCAGCAAAGCTCTGCAATTCCTCACAACTGTGGCGGCCAACCCGCGCCACGCGCCCCTGTTCAACAGCGGGGATGTCATCACGCAAATCGTGGAGAAGGTCGTGCTGCCAAATATCAGCTTGCGCGAATCCGATATCGAGCTGTTCGAGGATGAGCCAATCGAGTTCATTCGACGCGACCTGGAGGGTTCCGACACAGACTCGAGGCGGAGGGCGGCGACGGATTTCTTGAGGAGGTTGCAGGAAAATGACGAAAAGCTTGTCACCGAAGTGGTTGGGAAATACATCAACCACTACCTCGGCCAAGGCGACTGGAAGTCCAAGGACACGGCGATCTACTTGTATCTCTCCATCGCAGCCAAGGGTTCTGTGACTGCAGCGAGGGGAGTCCAGACAGTGAACCCTCACGTCAACGTTGTCGATTTTTTCCAGCAACACATCGCTGGGGATCTGATCAAAACCGAAGGGGTCGAGCCCATCTCGAAGGTCGACGCCATCAAGTACCTCCACAACTTCCGCAGCCAACTCACCAAGGAGCAATGGAGCGGAGCGATTCAACCGCTTATCGTCAACATGGCCTCCACAAACTACGTTGTGTACACGTACGCCGTTATCACCGTCGAGCGTGTGCTTTTCCTCACCAACGAGCAAGGCGAGCACTTGTTCACAAAGGCCGACATCGAGCCACTTGCCAAGGACCTGCTAAACCACCTGCTCAACCTTGTCGAGAAGGATACATCACCTGCCAAGATGCAGGAGAACGAATTCCTCATGAGGTGTATCATGCGGGTCCTCATTGTCATCAAGGATGGCGCGGTTCCCCTTTTGGACGGTGTGCTCGATCGCTTGATTGCGATAACAAATGTGATCAAGCAAAACCCGAGCAACCCCCGATTCTACTACTACCACTTTGAGGCCATTGGCGCTCTTATCCGCTACTGCGCTCCCACTGATGCCGGCAAGCTCGAGGCCAAGCTATGGGAGCCACTCTCCGCGATTCTGCAAGAAGACGTGACAGGTACGTTCATTTGTAACCGCGTCGTCTTGGAGCTGCCAGGTTCTTTTTTTTGCACCAATACTAACATAGCTGGCAGAGTTTATCCCTTATGTGTTCCAACTTTTCGCCGCGATCCTTGAGGCCTCGCCCAACAGTGCAGCAACAGGGAACTTTTTGAACCTCCTGAAGCCAGTGCTTTCACACAGTGTCTGGGAGACCCGAGGTAACGTGCCTGGCTGTGCCCGGTTTCTCTCGGCTATCGTGCCCAAGGTCGTTGACGGCATTGTTGCCGAGGGTCATCTCGAGGCCATCCTGGGCATATTCCAGCGGCTGGTCGGAGTCAAGAGAACTGAGCCAAATGGTTTCGATATATTGGAGGCAGTCGTTGGCTCTTTTCCGTCGTAAGTGATGAATTCGCCCTTGTATGACTAAAGAACAAAATGGTGGCAGTCATTTAAACGGTTGCGATCGGTCTCTTCAGGAAACTAACCCACCTACTTATATACAGGACCGCGCTGGACCCGTACTTCGGGACCATACTCTCCATACTGTTTGCAAAGTTTCAGGGACAGGTGTCTGACTCTTTCAAGCAGCGTTTCGTGCGTTTCTACCACCTAGTGTCTGCCCGGGGTGGAGAGGCTGGTCTCGGTGCGGATTACTTCATCAAGCACGCCGAGGCTTTACAAGCGGACGTCTTCAAGCAGCTCTACCCGTCGACTATTCTACCAGTCACGGACAGCTTCGCGCGACCAGTGGACCGCAAGCTGGCCGTAGTCTCATACACCAAGACACTCTGCGACTCGACTGCGTTTGCAGAGACGTTTGCAAAGGGCTGGGGTCGCACGTGCAATGGTCTGCTGAGCCTTCTCAGCAACCCACCCAAGGTAACGGCAGGAGCAGGCGATGAATTCGTCACCGAGGCAGATGTGGACGACATTGGGTTCGGGCTCGGTTACACACCACTCAACACGTGCAAACGGGGTCCTCGTGACGACTTCCCGGAGATTACCAGCGTCCAAAGCTGGGTGGGCGAATACATGAAGTCGTCCAATCAGCGCACAGGCGGAAGGTTGGCATCCTTTGTCCAGGAGAGGCTTGAGGATGCTAGCAAGCAAGAACTGGCCAAGTATCTTGGCTGAGATGTCGTTGGCTCTTGGTCTTGAGAGTCGTTGGTGGCTGTTGAAAACGAGTGTGAGTCGAGTAAAATTGGCTTCAAATCGACAGAGTCTATCTAGCCAGGGGTAAATATCGGGTGGTGCAGATACACGCACTTTCACATGCTGCAGTGGCCTTCAGGATGGCAACATGATGGACCATCAAAGATCTTTGGGCAGTGCTGAGGTGTTACTTTCTTGGGTTTGGTCAAGGGCTAGACTAAAAGCGTGTTTCGTCGGGAGCAGAAATATTCTACGATTGCAATGATATCCGATGTTCATCCGGGGTGGCTGTCCTTTACGAGGCTGAAATCAAAAGAGCCATGCTTGGTGGTATGAGCGACTTTAGGGAGATAGTTGTCGTGGACACCATGGGTTCTACATGATGTCGATAGTGAAACCTGCTGCATTCCTAGGAGTGCGATTTTCAGATAACGCATTTTCACCATACGTCCCACTTGGAGAAGCAGGTTCTCCGGTCCGTTGCCCCGATGGGGGCCTGAGTGTTGGAGTCAGGGTGAGATTATCTTGGTCGGTTTTTGTAAGCCGAGGCTCAAACTTTTGATAGACGGGAATGGCCGATGAAGGGAGGGATGGATGGGTTTTATGCCAACGACGCCAATATGCCGAGCCAAGCCATAGTCGGATGCTGTTGGCCGCGAATAGAGAGGAGATATGTGTGTTTTTTTTCCCTTGCAAGCACAGGGGCAGGATAAGGTGATATTGGGTACGTATAGTAGCTTTAGGCATGTTCTGTTGGCGCCTGCTACCACTTTTGGACAATGTCGATGCCGCGCAAGGCTAGCCTATAAAATGGCGTGTGTATATGTTTGTACCACCTTGTGTGGCCAAGAAATTCGGATGCGACTTTTTGGGGAGATTAACTGCATCCGCCAAGGAGACCTGCTGAATTTCTGTCTGATGTTAATCATCTGGGGGTGTGGCCCAAACGGCTGGAACGCAGCAACGGTCTTGCCGGCTCTGAATAAGACATGCGGTTCCCGATCAGGGTCTGAATAGGACCACGGCCTGCACTCCGGAGATATCGTCAGAAGGTCTGAAGAAAGAGACGAACCAGAAGTATGGTTAATCCCTGCCTCCCACGAGACGTTCTCCCAGCCGAAGCGTAGAACCTTTCTGGAATGTTTCCTCCGGGGATGCAAATGCAGCAGCATGCATGTTATGCTACACTCCCCAACCGCTTGGGGGTATATGCATCATCATCATCCCGCGATAGGGGTTAACGAGGGGGGTTGGCCATGTGTCTACAACCGCACACAATATGAGTAACATTTCTCTTGGTATTGACATCCTTGACCGTGTCAGATTCTTCGTTTGTTAATGTTCTGTTGGTTTGTCCAGTTTGGGACAGTCAGTGCACGATGAATTAAACGCCCCTTATTGAGTAAAAGAGTTGACTATAAGACCTCAATGGCCTCCTCCCCCATTGACAAGAAATGTGATGCTTTCATGTCGAATAGTGTCGTTCAGCAGTAGCCCTCTTTCTCTCGGGTGACCGCTTGTCTTGAAGTGTTCATAGAGCTTGTTGTTGAGCTGCTGCCTTTCTCTCTGTCTTGGTCCCTGATATCCATCCCCGTCGGCACATTCCTTAACATAATACTCTGACGGAACATCTATTTGGCAAAGATGAAGTCTCAAAACTACCTTCTCGCAGTCCTTCCTGCGGCTTTGGCCCTGGTAGAGGGCGCTGTCATCCGGTCCCGGACTGTGTCTGGGGTCAAGGTGACATTCAAAGAGGTACACACGCGGACAACCCATAACCTGAATACCCCATCCTTCTGTGGCATTCCGCTGACCAACGGCTTCTGCTTTTTTTTTCCTTGCCGCACCTTCCCAGACGACCATCTGCGAGACAACTCCCGGCGTCAAGGCCTACAGCGGCTACGTCACCCTGCCCGCCACGCTCGACCATGCCATCCCCTTTGAGAGCAACCTGTTCTTCTGGTTCTTCGAGTCCCGCAGCTCCCCGTCGACTGCACCCCTCACAATGTGGCTGCAGGGCGGTCCCGGCTCGGGCACCATCGACCAGGCCGTGAGCGGCCACAACGGGCCGTGCATCGTCAACCCGGACTCCAGTACGACCCGGCTCAACCCCAACAGCTGGAACGAGGTATCCAACATGCTCTACGTCGACCAGCCCGTCCACTCGGGCTTCTCGCACGACGGCGTCATCAAGGAGGGCGTCTTCGACACCATGACGGGCCAGGCTGACGTCCATGACCCTGCCGACCCGACCAACTGGCTCTCAATCAAGGGCACCTTCTCCAGCCAGGACCCAGCCCGCATGGTCAACTCGACTCTGACGTCGGCCCGTGCAGTGTACCATCTCCTGCAGGCCTTCTTTGACGAGTTTGAGCAGTACAGGCGTGACGAGGTCAGCATCTGGTCGCAGAGCTACGGCGGCCATTACGCGCCCGCCATCGCCTCCCTCATCGAGCGGGAGAAGGAGGCGCCGGGAAGCGTCCTGGGCCTCACCAAGCGTGACAGGTCCAGCGGCTGCACGGGCAACAACAACAACAACACGAGGCGGCACGTCTTTGGCGTCGGCACCGTCGGCATTATCAACGGCATGGTCGACCTCCTGACGCAGATGGAGCCCATCCTGGACTTCAGCACCAACAACACGTACGGGATCAAGTCATACCCTGACGAGACGGCCGAGTACTTTCGCGCGCAGCTCAAAGGTCCGGGCGGCTGCGCCGAGTCCGCCGCGGCGTGCCGCTCGCTCCTCGCCGAGCGCGACCCGGAGGGCTTCGCCACGGACCCGGAGACGCTGGCGACGTGCGGCGCCGCGACGGCCCACTGCTGGTCCCTCGTCTACCAGCACGACTACGCGGCGGGCCACTACACCTTTGACATTGCGCAGCCGCTGCCGCTGGGCTTCCCGCGCGGTTACGAGCTCGGGTGGCTCAACAGCGCGGCGACGCGCGAGGCCCTCGGCGTCGCCGACGGGGGCACGCCCGTCAACTACACCAAGGCAAGCGTCGCGGCGGCGGCGGCGTTCCTGGCGGGCGGGGACCTGGTGCGGCCGTTTGGCGGCGAGGTCGCGGCGCTGCTGGAGCGCGGGGTCGGCGTCGCGCTCGTGTATGGCGACCGTGACTGGCGGTGCAACTGGGTCTCGGGCGAGGCCGTCAGCCTGGCGATCGACTATGCCGGGAGCGAGGCGTTCGCGGCGGCTGGGTATGCCGAGGTGGGCGTCGGGGAGCGGGCGGTCGGGAATGTGCGGCAGCATGGCAAGTTCAGCTTCACGCGGCTGTATAATGCCGGTCATGAGGGTAAGTTTCGTGATCTTCCCCTGTTACTTCCCTTGCAGAACTCTAAAAGA
>JARHUK010002554.1:2735-18817 GCA_031001725.1 Pseudopyricularia javanii | reverse complement strand
CAATAACATAATCCGAATCCAACTAGCCACTCGAGTCCACGAGCTTGTAATGCGTGGCTTTTCATATGTGGGAGGGAGGCAATATACGCTCGTATATCTTTTTTAAAGTTTACTGCAAGAAGTATTGTTGGTGCACAGCCACTCGAATACCACTTGATGTATATACGCGACGAAGACGTTGAGGGTGTGTCAGCCTATTATACCCAGGCCGCTCCTATCCTACCTCACTACGTACTTAGGGACGGGGGCGACTCCTGCCTAGCCACTGCGAAATTACTTCAAGGGTTACGACAACAGTGATCTTGAATCGACCTATTAGGAGAACAAAGCAATCAGCCCTGTGGTGTTTTGTCTTTCTTTTTTGCCTTTTTCTTTTGGTTGGTTCTCTTATTTTCGGCACCTGGGATCGTCAACAGACCTCTGCTCCACTGATCGACCGGCTGTCTCAACGGTGGAGACCACACCGGGAATACTACCCGCAGGCCTAATGGCAAGGCAGGGCAGTTATCCCGCAGCCCAGCTTGAAGCTGTTCACGTAAGATTCCTGCGGTCCATACCATTCACCTTTCGTACCGAAGATGCCCACAGTACCAGGGCGAGCCTTATCATGCAGCAGGCCTGGTCGCCCACAACTCTTTGGTGTGATGCAGAGAGTGGACCATGTCTGCAGGGACTTTCCCCGCGTCGCCCAGCTTTGCTGTCGTCTACCCGGAGTGGCCGGATAGATAAGCAGGTACTTTGGGACGCGAAACGAGTCGACAGGCCAGACAAACCTGTAGTCCATGATATAGCCGACAATAAGCAACGCTGCTCGGTACTAAACCCACGCGCCGGGTTAGTACCTTAAATAACTACATGGCATGAGAGCCGAATGTGCGTGTGATTCACTGAATATTCGGCTTTCTGCCCGGATCACAGGACCCGAATCAGTGTTTGTTTCCCTATGGAATAGATGAGAGTCCGAGCCCCGCGAGGATACCTGCTTCCGTCCCCATTTTGGCAGTTCGTTTGGGTGCATCCATGCTGCCCGAAGAAGCTATCGTGTCCAAACAGTCTGCCATGCTCGAGGTGTTACGAAATGAATCACGGACACATATCTTGTACTTGCGGACGCGCGCTACTGTATATGTAAGCAACAAGGTGTCTCGGGCCCCGAGCACCAAGCTCTGAAGTGCCCCGTAGGACCCGGAAAACGAGAGATGATGTGAATCTGGGGGCTTTGGTCAGTTTAGTGATTGTAAAAGTTGGGAAGAAGGGAGCCGTATCCACCTCGACAGCACAATTTAGTGCTGCGAACTTGTCTCGGTTCTTCAAAGCTTTAGGTAGCTGACAATACATATACCCGCGACTGAGATTTTGCAATGGCCCAACTCGGGCTTCTTAGCTGGCCACCAAAGAGAAACAGGACCAACGTCACCGACTGACCTGAAAGACACCCACAGCTCAACACCATAAAGTACCAGGCAGCCAAGGGGTGAAAGCTAAGGACGGGGTTGACCGGCGATCCCGAATCAAATCCCTGTTCCGGCCAGCCAAGTGCCAACATTATGTGAACGAGTGAGAATCCGAAAGACGCAACAAGTGCAGAAGTGACTTGGTCATCAAAAGACTTGGATTCGTTGCCCCAGTCCTGCATTACACGTTCATGAATCTGTCGATGCCGTCGGCTCGTGTGGTGTGTGAGAGCCTCCAAAGTGAAGATCCGCCATCTTGATTTTTTTGCGTATCATCATTTTCCCCCTCTGAATCTATGCCCCGGAACCATTCGCGCCTGCCGTCAGGGGCCCATGTCCGTCAATCCCTTTCAAACAGCACAGCAGAACACCCTTGGAACTCCAAATCGTGTAGTGCCAAAGCCGCCGTTCGTTGTATTGCTTCGATGAGCTAGCGCCAAAACAGCAGGACACGAGAAAAGAAGCGTCTCGAATCCATGCCCTAAACCACAATGCAACCAGTGATATCCGTTCCGTTCAACTCCGAAGGAAAATGACTTATATCGACGAGGGGTAAAGCATGATGCGGACCGAGGCGCCGAAAGATCGTGAAGGGAGAGGGGTGGTGAACTTGGCGCGCACAACGCCCGAGTTGCCTGTGAGGACGAGTCAGTAAGTAGCCCATTTACCCAGGGAAAGAATACCGTTGGGAGACTGTACCGTGAGGCCTGGTGACCTTGCCCCAGATGACCCGGATCTTGGTGCCGCGAATCTCCTTCTGCGCCCGGTAGACGTACGCAACCTTCTTGCCCAGGTAGAAGCTGTAGAGGACAAAGAGGTTAGATGGACTCTTCGTGGATGTATGGGTTCTGCTTGGGACAACATACTTGGCGCCGTTGGTGTCCTCAACGCCCTCGATCTTGATCAAGCTGGTCTCGGGACGGGTGTTGTGACGGCTACGCTGGTAGCTCAGGTGGCGTCCCCTGAAAGGTTCGATTGTTAGCGATCGGTTCGGTGTGCAGCTCCGGGGGCAGAGCCTTGAACAATGCTATCTCCCGTGTGCCGTCGGCGGTTCGTTTGAGCGTGGTAGGGTCGAGGCGCGGAGCTCTCAATCGTTGAGCCTGCAGACAAGAAGTGCAACTTACTTGACGTATACTACAGAATATTGTCAGCATTTTATTTCGCATCAGATGGTGTCGAAGGACATATGCTACCACTTCTTGGTGATTTCTCGTCCAAGTCGTGTCGGCGCGGCTTCCGGCGGCGGGATTTGTCAACTTACATCTGTGTCCGGCTTCGGTAGGCATCTTGTTGGTTGTCTTGACGTCTTCCCACTTGTCAAATTCTCCTTGGGAGGTTGAAGGAAGTATTCGTCGGCTGTGGTGGACGATCGATTGCTGTTGGTTAGTATGTCGCTCCCAAAGGCCGAGTTTGCACTGGGCGTCCAAGGCGGGCCGTTTTGGTGTCGAGGTTGGCTATCAGCATGAGCAAAAGCCTAGGGCTTGTCATGTGATCTAATGAGGAGGGGAATTCTTGTCAGACTCGGTGGGTCTGGGCCAGTAGAGATGTGGGGGTGGTGAAGCCGCTGATACCAGCCACTTATAATCTCACGTGACACAATGTCCCGAGCTACCTGTACCTATCCATTTGGACTTCGAATTCGTCACTCTTGCTATTTTGAGCAACCTCTTTGCAGACTCCATCCTTGCTGAAATGCTGTGAGATGTATTAAAGAAAAAAAGGGGGGATCCTTCAATTCACTCCGTTTTGGGTTGGGACAGTATTCGTCTGTTTTGGGCTCTATGATTCACATCTCCAAACATCAAGTTCGTCGGCGAGAGACATCAAGACACGCCGTGGACTGTTCGGTTAAGTTGTTGACCCCAATCAACCAGCATTATGCGCCCACGGGGACCCTCTTAACCCCACAAAGTAGGTGTGCAATTCCGTCATAGAGCGACCATAGCTACCACCTTGACTCGACTCAAGTCTGCTGGATTTCCATCATCAATCAGTAAGCACTACATGTACGTACAATTTTGCGGGCAGTAGTTGATTCGGGATGGCGACAATGCGTTCTTGATTCTGCAAAGCTGGCGATCTTGTTTATGCACCCACTTGTCTCTAGCCACCGAACTACTGGTGAGAGGTCAAGCCTACTAGGAGTACCTGTCACTCAACGGCTTTGAACTCTTTGAACCTCGCGCTCGGGGCCAACGCGTTCTTTTTGTGCGCGGACATCCGCGTTGTAGAAGTTGCAACTTATGTATCCTTGGCGACGCTCCGGCATCGCCGGATCGGACAAAGCTGCGAACTACTCCCCCGCCCATGTAGCACTACACTCTCCTATTTCTATCGATGCCGACCGACCCCGGAGATGATTCCGCACACGACCAAGGTCGCGAAGGGGGAAGCCGCCCCCACTGTCTTGTGACAGGAAATTGTTGAGTACCGTTGCTGCCGATTAATCACGGCCCCGTGCTCCAATGATTGCCACAGCTTTTAATTTGACAGGGGAAATACAACTGAGGGGTTGTATTCGTAAGTGGTAAGATGAATTAGCACCTCATGGTAGTATGTGTACTTACCTTACCTAGGCAGCGCACCGAAACAAGTGTTGCTTGGGCCAAGGACATGGAGGGGGTGCGCAGGAAGCAAGGAGCTCGGCACCAGGTATGGACAAGCTACCAACGCAGATGTAAATGACGTTGGATCCCCCTCCGAGTCCGGGTGGCTAGGGTTCAAGACAGCTAGCTGGATTGAATGGTACGTATGGAGTGGAGGATGAAAAATTGTATTTTGCGTTCCGACAACATGACCTCGCACCTGCCCAAGCCCTATCTGAGGGATTAACTATTGGGAGGTGTTAGGTAGGCGAGTCCCTTTGTTTTGTGTTACCCGGGCGCGAAGATGTGTCCTAAGTATCCAGCTACCGTCCTGTCGATAAATACCTGGCCCGCGGAGATGTAACAATAATTACCTAACTACATATCTACCTGGTAGGTAGGTAGGTAGGTAGGTAGGTAGGTAGATATCTACTGCTACGGAGCAGCAGAACATAGTGGCTGTCCTTCTCGTCTAAGGGGTACTACATCACTATACACTCTGCTTCCGTAGGTAACCAGCCTAGTACAGAGCAGTTCACAAACGTCAAAATGAGGGGGTGTGTGGTCAAGAAGCACGGCTCGCGAACTGGGCGGGTGAGAGTAGAACCTGCACCTACCTGCACCTACCTCCTAGGACTAATTAGTGGATCACCCCGCCGCCAGTCCATGCTGGTGCTTGGTGCTGTGAGTAAGCTCCGCCCGCCCGCCGTGGCGATGTGACTTTAGCCCTTGCCCTTGTCGGCATCGGCGGGCTATCAGTCTGGGTAGCTTGCTCCCATTGCTTCATCATCGGTACCCACGACGTTGTCCACTTCACCTCCATCCATTAACAAGACATCCGTTGCCGTTCACGCTCCCGTACATCACCCTCACAGCTGCTCCTCATTTCTTGTTCGAGCCAAACTCAACCCAAGCTGTTAGCTTGTCATCTCATTATCGAGCCCTGCCAATACGTGGATTGAGTCAACACAATGGCCGGAGAATCCCACGCCGCTGCGTAAGTGCAACCACCCCACCAAACAGCCAGCTTTGTTGCTTAACTTTGGAGCAACACCGGAAGTTCACAACGTTATCGCCTAAAATGCACCACACCTGCAATTAGTGCATCGCAACAGAGAGGAAAAGAGAGCTTCCAGTCTCCTTTTTGTATTGCTCAATGTTGCGGGTGGCCGATTTTGCTGAGGTTGGGGCGGTCCTAAGTGTGCGGGACCCTTGCTAATGTTTGCTGCGCGACTAACAGCGAGCTGGAGCTCAAGGACAACACGGTCATCGTGGTCCTTGGTGCCTCTGGTGATCTGGCCAAGAAAAAGACTGTAAGTCGACTTCCTTTTACACAAGGAGATATATGTGTTCTTCATGCTAACAGTACACCCGATGCCAGTATCCTGCGCTTTTCGGACTCGTAAGTCTAGGCTAATCGCTGCCACGAATTCTACTCGACCTCGCCCATTGCTGACCGCCCCGGAAGTACCGGAACCAATTCCTCCCCAAGGACATCAAGATCGTCGGGTATGCCAGGACAAAGATGGACCACGAGGAATATATTAGGAGGATTAGATCGTACATCAAGACCCCCACCAAGGACATGGAGCAGCAACTCGACGATTTCTGCTCCCTCTGCACCTATGTTGCTGGCCAGTACGACAAGGACGACTCGTTCTATGACCTGAACGACCACCTCGAGGAGCTTGAGAAGGATAAGAAGGAGGCCCACAGGCTGTTCTATATGGCGCTCCCGCCTAGCGTCTTCACAATCGTCTCACAGCACCTGAAGAGGTGTTGCTATCCTACCAGGGGCATTGCTCGCGTGATTGTGAGTAGTGGAGAGCTTCAGCAGGCAAATTTGGCAAATGATGTTGACATGGCGTTTTTCTATCTAGGTTGAGAAGCCTTTCGGCAAGGACCTGGCCAGCTCCCGCGAGCTACAGAAATCACTGGAGCCTGACTGGAAGGAGGATGAATTGTTCCGCATCGACCACTACCTGGGCAAGGAGATGGTCAAGAACATACTTATACTCCGCTTTGGCAATTCATTCCTGGGCGCTACATGGAACCGCCACCACATCGACAACGTTCAGATCACGTTCAAGGAGCCGTTTGGCACGGAAGGTCGCGGTGGCTATTTTGACGAGTTTGGCATCATTCGTGACGTCATGCAGAACCACCTGCTGCAGGTCCTGACACTGCTGGCCATGGAGCGGCCCATCTCATTCTCTTCGGAAGACATCCGTGACGAGAAGGTTCGCGTCCTACGTGCGATTCCAGCCATCGAGCCTAAGAACGTCATCATTGGCCAATACGGAAGGTCACTGGATGGTAGCAAACCCTCGTACAAGGAGGATGACACTGTGCCCAAGGACTCGAGGTGCCCAACCTTTTGCGCACTGGTGGCTTATATCAAGAATGAACGATGGGATGGTGTCCCCTTCATCATGAAGGCAGGAAAGGCCTTGAACGAGCAGAAGACGGAGATACGCATCCAGTTCAAGGACGTCACGTCTGGCATTTTCAAGGACATCCCCCGCAACGAGCTGGTCATGCGTATCCAGCCCAACGAGAGCGTGTACATCAAGATGAACTCAAAGTTGCCTGGTTTGAGCATGCAGACGGTCGTTACTGAGCTTGACCTGACGTACCGCCGCCGCTTCTCTGACCTCAAGATCCCCGAGGCTTACGAATCTCTGATACTGGACTGCCTGAAGGGTGACCACTCCAACTTCGTTCGTGACGACGAACTAGACGCTAGTTGGAGGATCTTCACTCCCCTGCTACACTATCTTGACGACAACAAGGAGATTGTGCCCATGGAGTACCCCTACGGTAAGATGTGTTACCTCCTCTGGAGTAGGACTATGAGGCAATGCTGACATAAACCGCAAACCTGGCTCAGGCTCACGAGGACCTGCCGTTCTGGACGACTTCACGGCATCTTATGGCTACAAGTTCAGCGACGCAGCTGGCTACCAGTGAGTGCACCCTTTCCCATGACCTAGCATAACTTTGAAGGCTAACGGTCACTTGAAAGGTGGCCTACAACAAGCGCGATGCACCCTAACAAGTTGTAAGTGGCCAGTTTGTCTTTTTGAAGCGACTGTCCTGCAGGTTCGCAAGGGGACAACCGAGGCAGGTTGGAGTTACTGCATGTTGACAAACGGTCAAACGACACAGCTGATGTGGTAAAATTGCCGTCGTGGTCTTCCTCTTGAGATGGTTCGTGGGTGGGGAGGAAACCGTGTGGAATGAGAGGATTCGCCGTGGCTCAGAAGTAGCCAAGCAAAGGCGCCCGACGGTGCGTATAGCCAATCTTGGTGAATGGAACTCGCAAGCACTTCGTGCGTAGACGTACGGCATTGGTTTTGCCTGTCGAAGGCTGATGGGACATGATTTGGGAACTGGCTGGTCTTGAGGATAGAAGTATAATATATGGATGGACAACACACACAGAATTTGTTTTTCTTCTTTTTCCTTTCCTTTCTTTGTTCCTCTTTCGCAATTGTGGCACAGAGTTTACGTATCTAGACGACTAACGAAATGTGACAATGTGAAGACCAACGCCTACACATTGGTCACTTGGCTACATTTAAAGTTGGCACCAGAGAATTGCAAGCAGCCAGCTTGCAAGCATTGGCGATATCGTTATCGAATAAAGTGTCCCTGGAATCTTTCAAAGGCGACCAGACCTGGGTGTATGAAGACACACGGTGGGGGTGGTTCTATAGCATTCGTCCAATCCCGGGTTATGCCAAAAGATGAGCGAAGAATAGGTGGGGCTTCCCACTACGCAACCGTCCATTGGCTGCACGGGCTACACGTCCTTTCATTGTCACACTTCCTCGCCTGCCCCCGACTGGGCAAGAAATCGTCGCCCAAGAATCTGACCTATTATCTTTTCATCATCACCATATTCACTGCCGCGCCAGCGCCCGCGCACTCGACCGCACCGATCTGACAGAAATCTGTGATAGCCCGCCGGACTGTTAGCCCGCGATTTTTTGCCATCATTACGCTAAGCGGCCCTGCCTTTGTTTGGCCGACTTGTCTCAGCAACCGGCGCGTGTCGCGACCGGGAATTTCTTGTCGCCATCCGCCCTCCTTGACCTCTGTCCAGACGAACGCGCCGATCGCGATCCGATAACCTGCCAGATTGTGCTCGCATCAAAAGCATCGGCATCACTTAGCTTTCGCTGCCTCAATCACCCAGCCAGTGATGAGAGGAGTCCATAGCCGTGCGTGCCGCTAGTTGAGCTCGAGTAGCAAGGCGCTTTTGGTTGCTTGACGGAACACTTGTGAGCGGGATCAACGGCTCCGCCTACATGAAGGGGAGGGTTGCCGATACTGGACAGCATCTCCCCTCACTATGGCTGCCGTCTTGATGAATGGCGCCGGCCCGGATGGCGCCCTTAAGCCCAAGCCCGACCAGAAGCATCACGGCAATGGAGGCGAGGCCAAGGCCATGTCAGACTCGGATACAATACAACAACAGACACCTGCGCGATCGCTGCAATCGGAAAATCCTTTAAGGATGAATGACTTGCCAGACGAGGTAGGGCTCCTCTTAGCACTGACGCCTTACCGTGGACAACATCACAACTAATGCGACCATTTGCGCAAATGGCTAGATTGCACACATCACCGAGAACTTCCTATCACTCAATCAGCTACTGTCACGCTTGGCTCAAAGGTCTCACAATGAGTTGGAGGATACAGTCAGGGTGCTGGCAAAAAAGCCTCTGCCCATGGCCCCGATCGTCAACAGAAACACGGATCAAGGCACCATCGAGGATTCGTCTCACGAAAACCTAGACAAGAAGATCGCACTGCTTAAGTTTGCCCAGGAACTGCACGCTAAATGGGTCAAGGCGCTGGTCATTACGGACTGGAGCAAGAGGGCGAGCACTCTAAGCAAACTGATCGACCTTAAGGTGCACATGCAAAAGCAGATGGAAAAGTACGATTTTGTGCTCGACCGAATGATGCACAACAAACGCAACCTTGCTTATGCCAGGCTACCGAGCCCGGATCTCAAGACAGCCCTGGAGGTGCTTGCGAATGGCAGCGCCCCGTGGATGCCAGATCTTGGATATATACCGCCGCCCGAGATGAGCCCGGAGGAGCAACTTCAGTGGCTGGACGAGCTCGATACCCTCTTGTCACTTAGATTGACAATCGATGACTACGAAAAAATTCCATATCACTTTCGGGACTACAGCATCGGATCCGGTCGGGTAACGTTTATCGTCAAGGGGGAGTTTGAAGTCGATCTTACCATCGCCGACGAAGACCCGGAGAAGCAGTTTTGGTTTATCGATTTCAGGTTCCTTTTTAAGCCGGCACCGAGCCTTTCAGAGAACCTGCGGATGTACATGGAGCTGAAAGTTAACGACATTCTCGCCACTGAGGGGCTCGCAGGATGCTACAAATACCTGCATGAGTTTGTTTTGACGCATAAGATCAACGAGCTTCGGCGACAGGCCCTAGAGCTCAGTGTTGGAAGATGGGTCGATGCAATCAACGTTGAACGACTCAACCGCTCGTTGGCAGTGCAGTACTGGACCAGTCGCTATCCAGCCAAGACCCCCAACGCGCCCAAAAGCTGGATCATAATAGGGGTTCACAGTTCAGCACCGTCTAGCGCACGCCCAACCACGTTTCCTACCAGCCACCTGGCAATCAGGTGGTTCATGGATAGCCAAGAGGTCAAGGATATCAATATATCCCTGGACGAGGCCGATCTTTCGATGGAGCAAATCCTGAAGGATGTCATCAGGCACCATATCGAACACATCTTTACGTTGATGCACACAAATCTTCGAAACAAGCCGCGATTCGCAAACAAGGAGGATAACCTTACCTTGGACCTGTCCAGTTCTCAACCTTCCGAGTCCTCATTGACTATGCAACTGACAGGTCTCGACTCTGTGGTCATTCAGATCGACCAGATCGGCGGCACGTTTGCCCTTCAACCCCGAACCCGGCCGATACCCATGGCAGAGAACAGCCTGAACACTCCAGGCCGGGATCCAGTGGCAGTGATTGGTTGGTTGCGCAACAACTTTGCTGTGGAGGAGCTGGCCCGCCGCGGAAGAAGCCAGGGCTGGAGCGTTGGCAAGCCTCCTGTGAAAACTGACGAGTTGCGGCATATCCTCCATAATCGGGAGCAAACCGATATATTAGTTTGGTGCAGACGGCAGGGTTGGAAGCCTCAGTTCCATGTCTTGGCCCGTTTGAGCATGAGTGGCGATCAGTGGTGGCTCATAGAGTTGTAAGTCCCATGCTGGGTTCCGGGACTTGACCTCCAGCAACAACGTTGACTTAACGGACTCACGGCTAACATCAAATCCAGGACCACGACAGCTCCAAACTCTACCTCGGCGGGCATGGGGAATGTGCGTATCAGGAGCCATGTAAAACTGCAGCTTGGCTTCAAGCAAGCAGCCGTGGAATCTCCGTCTTTCTTCTCACAGCTCAACTATATCGCCTCGTCTATGATCTCCAAAATGAGAGACCTTAGAGAACTGCACTCCAGGAGAATCAACCATGTCGACCGCCCTTTCAGCAGAGCCAGCCTGCACCCCCAAATTCGAATGCCGACAATATTCATACGCACTTCCCAGGTCTTGCCAACTTTGAAAGGCAAAAATGAGTCTGGTCGATGGGCTGCAGATGATATCTGTCTGTACATCGCCAACATCCAGTCGTCATCTTCGACAGAGATTGCGGAGAGGGGCGAGAATTGGTCTGCTATTTCGACTCGTATGGACCCCCGGATTGTCGTAGCAGCAGAGGCGCGCCTCCGTGTGCTTGACAAGAGCAAGTTCTTGCAACTGAGCTCCAGGGTGGATCGTGATGTCTTATTTAATCACAAGACTGGCGAATTCGTGTTGCAGCTTAGATCAGATCTTGGCGAAACCATGATTGACAAGCTCGTCTCCCGGCTGCAGACTATAGAGCGACTGTACGAATTTCTACAGGCCATCAGTCGTGCGCCCCGGGGAGTGAAGTGCGAGACAGTCACGCTTCGGAGGGTCATCTTCACTTACAGCGACCTCCCGCAGCCTGCCGCTGAGGCATACGCGGCACTACAGCCACCTACAAAGCGGTGGAAGGTCATGCTTGAATTTACAGACCCAAAGATAGTCAAGCTCGTCCTCGAGAAAAACAATCCCCACATTCGCGCCGTCGACATGCTGCAGACGTTGGTCAACTCGCCACGTGGACTGGAGAGGCTTCCATTCTATCTACCAACTACACTTGCCGTATATCGAGCATTGGACGCGATCAGCGACACGTGGCAGCAGCTGCAGATATCGAGGAAAGGCACCTTTGAGATCTTCACCAAGAATATCGACCTCGCCACAATCAGATATGACCTGCCAGGTACAGCGGTTCGCCGGCTGACACTCGACATCAAGCTGGTGGCGCGTAGAGGAGAACTCTCTTGGCACGTCAAGAGGACAGATACTGAGCCGGCCAGGTCCACAGATGACTTCAGCGGAGTGCTGAAGGAGGTCTGGGATACCAAGAGCCCTTACTGGAAGTGTCTCTCGACCAGTGCATGCGGGCCAGCATCGGCTGGTGTTGAAGATCTTCTCAAGAGCATTGATAAGGCTGTGCGGAGTCTATTGGAAACGACGTTGCACGTAATACAGCCGCAACAGCAGCAAACACAACAGGCCCAGCAACGTCAGCAGCTACAACCCCCACAGGCCCAAAACCATACCAACGGGCCCGTTAACAGGGGACCGCAGCGGTCGGGGATGCCGGGTCCAGGAGGAGTAGGGGCCCAAATGCGACAGAAGCAAGTTCCACAGGCTCCTATGGGTAATCCGGTGGTTGACTTGACCTAATTCGCTGTCGCCGTGGTGGTCAGGGCAGACTCTCCAGGGTCGCTCGCCCTACGATGGTGTCAGCTCGCATACATATACTTGCGATGTTGGTCGCAATCGCAATCACTTCATCTTTATTTTGTTATGAATGGGTTGTGATGTAAAACGCATGGCTACAGTCCGAGGTTTGGATTAGAAGTGATCCCCCGAGAACCCTGATCCGTGTCCTCGTTTATATATAATTCTATAAGATAGCGCCTCGGAAGCAGATATCATTCAAAAACACAAGCCTCAGACAGCGTGACATTGACCGATTCTCGTCCAGATTGTCATCTTTAGGTGATGGTGGGCAAGTTGCCGAATGCCGTCCTAGGTATAATTATGCCCCGCGAAGGCGTCTCTGTGAGCGAGACGTAGTCCCGCTTTGCGATAGCATCTATCACGACTAGGTCTTCCCAAAGCGACCTCCTGCCATCCGCGAAACGGCCCAGGCCCGTGGCACCAACGTCTGGAGCGCGGATGGAAGAGGATAAATCGCCGGCGAGTCGATCTGCAACCGTCGGAGCCAGCCCGCGACACACATTCTCGAGCCCGGTACATTCGGCAGCTATATCGAACGCGGCACGGATGGAGGGCAGGATCCCGGGGGCTGTGTACGAGGGCCCCGCAACGGCGAGGAGTCCTCCATATATGGTGCCGAGCTGGGCGTGCGCGGCGGCCATGCTGTCCTGGTGGCCCACTTCGTGCTGCGGGATGCAGTCGCGCGCAACACTAACCACGGTGTACACAGGCTCATCGTTGGCGATGCCGAACTGCCGCCGGACGTGGGCGACGGCGATGGCCTCGGCCTCCTCGGGGCTGCGCGGCGGGTCGTGCTCCCCCGGCATCCGCAGCAGCACCGTTAACTTGGTTCCTATTGGGGGCTGAAGGGTGGACTCTGCAGCGACCGGATCGTCATTGCAGCCGGCGCCGAGTGTTTTCTGCCTTTGGTGCTCATGCCAAATAGCCTCTTCGCGGTCCGAGTCGAAGAGCACGCCGAGGAGACCGGGTTCGACGTCAGCCTGGGATGATATCAGGTACCCGAACCCGTGGTGCGGGTGATTCAGGCCTGATTTGGGGAACCAGATGTTGACCACGTGCATTGACGTGGCCCTCTTGCTGTTGAGCGCGGGGAGAGATGGACCGGTTATGGATGCCAGTTGGTGGCTGAATATGGTGGATATGACCTTGTTGAATTGCTCAGTGGAATGGCGTGTCTTGACCTGCCAAATGTCAAATACCGATGATCGTCAGCTCTTGTGGCTGTGACCAAGGAAAGAAAAAACCACCTTAGCCCCTAACTTACCGCTATAAGCGGACCAGAGGGGGGCGCAATCTCGTCCACCGGCGAGCCCGTGTTTATGGTAACGTTGCGACGCCCACGCAGAGCCCGCACCAACGACTCGGTGAGTGTTTCCATGCCACCGTAGAAGCCCGTATAACCGCCCAGCAGCCTCTCTCCAGCCGCGACAACTTCCTCAGACGAGGCCTGGGAGGCGAGCTTCATCACGTTCAGGTCGCTGATTCGCTCCACGGAATATCTGGAGCCCCTCGATGATCCAGCAATCTGTATCTTGTTGGGGAGCATTTGTGCCTTTGCAAACAGCGTGGACTGGATGCTGAGCCTCCAGATGTCTCCACCGTATATACCGTGCGCCATGGCCGAGGCCAAGTTGTCGGCCACTATGTGGCGGCCGCCGAAGAGGCGCGTCAGACAAGTGCCGATCGATTCGTCAGGGGCCTCGATGAGGCGTCGGCAGTACTCCTCGCAGCTGACAGGCTCCCGGTGTGAAAGGGCGTGGCGCAGCGCAGGGAGTAGGCCCTCGAGCGCCGGCTCTGTCAAAGCGCTTTTCAGCATTCTACCCGCAAAAGTAATCCATGATGCGGCGTTGGCGAGAGGATTGGCGCTGCTCAGCGGTCCGGTTAGGTTCACGAGGTGGTCTGGATGGTAGATGTAGCGGCGCGCCAGCTCCGAATCCTGACCCAGCGCCCACGCCTGATCTGTTATGCCCAGTTGTTGGAGCTGTTTAAGGTTAATATTTTCCCACTCAATTTTTGGTCACGAAGCCCAGATAGCCCAGACTTATGCTCCTCCCAAATCCACGCGAGGGGAATAGCTCACCAGTAGTATATAAAGTAGGGAGTTCGGGTCGTTCCGCTTGAGCTGCACAACTCTGGGACCCCGTTCATGGCGCACGATGTGCGACGTCCCCCTGGCGTTCACGGTCTCGGAATAAGTGGTGTTCACCCAGCCGCCCAGCCGATCGCTCGCTTCATAAAGCGTTATACTTGCCTTTGGCGCAAAAAGCGACAGGAAGTAGGCCGTCGACAGCCCCGTCAGCCCGCCGCCAAGAACCGCGATCGTCGCATTGGGCTTGTCGGCGGTTGTGAAGGTCCGCCCAACGCTACGCGAACAGCGTTTGAGGAGGCCGCTTTTCGGCAGCGCTCTTGAAGGTGCAATACATGGCACAGAGGCGGCAGCGAGGCGAAGCTCTGCCCTTGTCGTGATTCTGGGGAGCATGACTGTGCCCTTATTTCCGGAAGATGATATGCATGGCTTTCTGTAACTCGCTGTTTGTAATGTCTGCCGGCCGATATTAGACACATATACTCTAGGCAGAGTCGCTATTGATGAGATGCAAAGCAAGAACAGGGAGTGCAAGCACGGGTGTCCCGACGTCCGTCGTGATGGTGGACTGATCTTCGCATTGGTACACTTATCAAGCAGGTACACACAATGTGCACAGTCATAAATTTGTGCCATCGCACCATAGACGGATAGCAAATATTAATACTGTGTGGAGCTTATGATGCATCACTTCGCTTTATTAACTGCTTGATAATGAAACGAAATCAGCCTCGGCAAGGCCTGTTGGTGGCGTCCAGATGGACAGTATTTTCCAACTGCTACACCTCTGCGCCACGAGCCATTTCTACAAGAGGAAAGATGTCAACAGCTTCAACTACAACATCGACACGTAGTCTCTTCAAGTTGAATATTCACATTGTATATGTTCGCAACCGCAAATGGAACGCCTCTCAGTTCGTTGCCCTTTCAAAGAAGACGGCGATAACACCGTCTGTCTCCGTTCCATTTTTTTCCCAAGATAGTACACGACGACCCCCTTAGCCTGACATCAACGACCTATAAATAAGAATAACAAGGAGATTTATAAGCATTGGGCAGTCGTCCGCCATTTCCACCTCTCGTCATGTCCTGTCTCGTTTCCCACTTTGACACCAGACTCAGCTGATAGCGGCCTCGGCCTCTGAGGCTCCCATCTCCGAGTCGCCTCCAGAGCCATGCAGAATATCCTCGACTGGTGCCGACTCATCGGCAAAGGTTCGCTCGCTGACATGGCTGCTACCCTCGGCGACCCAGACCTTGTCCTGGAACGTGCCGCGCTGGCCCTCTTCGTGCTTGAAGGCGCAGAAGCGGTTGGTGCACGGTCGGAACTTGCACATCGTCTTGACGTGCGTGAACTTGCATCCCTCAACTGAGCAGTCACCACCGTTCCGACAGGGCGGCATGCTGGGGTGTCTGAAGGTGCAGTGTGGGTTGGAGCAGTTGGGATAGAACTTGCAATCTTGCTGCTGGTTATGCGCCGTCCTAGTGGCCGGGGACGGGTGTGACCCAACACACTTATGGTTCTTGCACGCCGCCCCGTATGTGCATACGTCTGTCACGTCAACAGTGACCCCTGGTGGCGCTGCCGGTGACTGATGTGCAAACTTGCAATCCTTGTTAGAGCAGTTACGGTTGAATTTGCACACTGTGTCTTTGGGGTCGCGCTTGGCCTGCCCCATTTCGGTATCCTCGCCATCGCCGCTGCTGTTTTGTGAGTTTTCTGTCGCGTTCTGATCGGTGCCGTTCTGACCGTTCTCGCCATGTCTGAAATTGCTGTTGTGTCGGTTTTGGTGCTGCACCCGTTCCGAGAGAGGCTTGCCACCGCGGCCACCACGTTGGTTGTATCCTCCACGCTGCTGCATCATGTTTTGCTGATTTAGTTGTTGCTGCAGGTGAGCCATCATTTGGTTCTGCTGTTCCAACATCTGAAACAACCCCATCTGGAGGTCCTGGCCTTGCGGCGGCGGCATCCAACCGTTGTTCATGCCAGGCATGCCGCCATTCATACCGGGTCCCCCCGGGGGCATGCCTCCACCACCCATCGCCGTAG
>JARHUK010002538.1:1884-16578 GCA_031001725.1 Pseudopyricularia javanii | reverse complement strand
CGCCCCCCCGGGCGACACCAACTTGCGGAACTTGCGCTTGTTCTTCTCGCTCCATGGCCCGTCGCCACGGTCTTCCGGTTTTGAAGACATGTTACTAGGGCGCCTGTGGCCGAGGTACAAACGTTCGTTGAGCTCGGATTTGTGGTGTGGGAGGCAATCGCAAGGGTGCAAAATGCTCCATCCAACCGTGCAGCCCGAGAATCGTCATCATCTTAGGTATCTGTATGGTCATGCTTTATGTCACGTGCAAACCTGTTGCTCCATATCAGGGGTTGCCTGTCTCCAAAAGCGGCCATTGATGCTAGCTGGCGACAAAGCTCATAGCTTGCACCAGACTGGCCCAGTGGTCCAAAGGAAAGAGTTTTGATAAATCAGAGATCATTATAGCCTCGACACGTGCAAGGGTGTCCATGCCCATCTCGTCCGCAATATCCTTGAGTCCCACCGCCATCTTCTTAAAAGAATATTACTGATTCTCTGGCTCCATCTAGGGATCTTACTGGATACGACATGGGATATCATGGCGTCACTACTTAAACGAAAGGCTGACGACCAGATATCGTCTCCTGGTATTGGCCTTGAGCGGGTGGGAACAACAGTTTAAGCTGGTTGAGGGTCACACCAAGTTAGCACAACGTGCTCAATCCTTCGGTCTCTCTGTCTCCCTTGCTCTGTCGATTCCTGAAATTCGACGAGTGTTTGCGTTGCTCGAAGGATATCCAAGTAGTATTGCGCAGGACAAATGTACTTTGTCCTCCAGAGAAAATATCCGGTTGGTGACTGCTATCCTGGCCCGGTCGTCTTCCGGCTTCCCGTCGTCGACCGCAAGTTATACTTTTTCATTTTGTTTCTTTTGTCTCGTGAAGGTTATCATGTACTTCGGGCGTCGATCATGTTGTTGCGTGACAATAGTCAGCCTCAGACATGTGGCGTTCTCTAGTTGTGTTGCAGGTTGATAAAGAAAGTATGTATTCTCGTTACAAGTGGTCTAGCGTTGCTCAAGGGCGCCTTTTTGTCACTTGAGGGCCGGTATGGCCTTGTGTTAGACAACAAGGCTGGTTTATATGCGGAAGAACACAGACTGGCAAAGATATGCCGCCCATTGAAAGACTAGTGCTCTTGGGGATGTCATAGTTTAAATGTAAATTGTCAAAATAACTGACCCTAGTAGGGACAAGGCCAAACAGACCCGGACCAATGTAGAGCAGCGGCTGACAGCCTGAACCGTTGACATGCTCTCACCAGCACTAACCAATCTGAGACCTAATGACAGACCTGATATTTCCAGACAACAGTGGGAAAGGGGCAAAGAGCCTTGTAAGAGGTAAGCAAATACTTAACTTCCCCGTCGCACTCGGGGAGGCCATAACGTCTCAACACAGTGAATTTCTTCGGCGAGGATTTTTGTCTACTTCCTTGTCATTAAGCAGCCATTCAATTGTCCACATCTATGGTATAGTACAGCTTTGCGGGCAATTTGCTTCAGGCTACCTCCTAATTTTGTGAGCTGGTATCATGGGTCTAGTTCCTCTCCCGCCTCCGAGGTGCCGCCCTGATAATATCGTCCACCCTTAATAGTAGCTATAAGTTGATGACGGTGTTAGCTTTTGGAGGTCCTCAAAGCGAAGTTTATTTTGCCCACAAGTGATGGAATGCAAGTGACCTACCTCGGCTGCTTCGCTGGCGGACGACACAACGGCCTTCTTTAACTTGTAGCTCTCAATCACACCAACATCCCGCATGTCGGCGATACCACCACCGGGAGTCATCAAATCCAGGCCATATGTCGTCATGCCATCATATATCACCTTGCGCAGGCGGGCAACAAGCTCGCCCGAGTCGAGACCGGCGTTGTCGGCCAAAATGGTTGGAAGCTGGCGCAAAGCTGTGGCAAACGATGCGACAGCCATTTGCCGCTTGCCCTCCACACGAGTTGCCGCTCCTTCAACTGCCTTGGCCATAACCATCTCAGCGCAGCCGCCGCCCAGAGTCGTACGGGGCTCCTTGACGGTCTGTGACAGGACAGCCAAGGCATCGTGCAAGCTACGCTCGGCCTCATCAAGAAGCTGCTCCGTAGCACCACGAAGGACAATTGTGCAAGCAGCGCCAGCTGCGACGCCCGAAAATTTGATCAACGTGTCTTCACCGATGATAATCTCCTCGATCAAGTCACACTGGCCAAGCTTGACCTGCTCCGGGTGGTCGAATGTCGATGTGATCTCACCACCAGTTACCAGTGCCAGGCGCTCGATTCCGTCAAAGTCGGCGTGCTCGATCGACATGATGCCAGCATCTGTGAACAACTGCTCCGGCCAGTTGTAGATAAGTTGCCTGTTGATGAAGCAGTTGATTCCGTGTGCCTTGATCTTATCAACCTTGGCCTTCATCTTGTCCTTCTCAGCCTTCTCAAGCTCCGCGAGCTTGCTTGTTGAGCCAACCTTCATACGTGCGCCGAAGATCTTGACCTTATCCGTGTCCATTGAAGTGTTGGCAACCAGAATCTTGGCATTCTCTAGCCTCTTGGGCTGGTTCACCCCGATCTTCTTGTCCAGAATGAAGCCTTCGTCCAGGAACGAGTCGCTAAGCTTGCCGCCAGCCTTCTTGATGATTTGGATGTGGCTGAGATCGGATGAGTCCTTCAGGCGCAGGACTGCCTCGCAGGCCAACTTGGAGAAATGATCACGATCTTGTGCGAGCACCTTGGAGCTTAGTGTCGTCCTTGCAATAGCAATAAGGTCTTTCTTGAAGGCCTCGGGGTTTTTGCTGTGGTCGACCGCGGACTGCTCGAGTGCATCGAGGGCTGCTTTGCTCGCTATCCGGTATCCCTCGATGATGGTCTGGGGGTGAATCTTCTTGCCGACGAGGATCTCAGCTTCCCGCAACAGCTCAGCCGCAAGAACCGATACAGACGTGGTACCATCTCCGACCTCATCGTCCTGGACTTTTGAGATGTTGACCAGAACTTTCGCGGCGGCGTTGTCGAGAGCAATAGACTTGAGAATGGTAGCGCCATCGTTGGTCACCATGATCTCTCCAGTGGACCTACAAAAGGAATCAAAGTTAGTACTTCGAGCCATTCCGACACCATGTAGTGGTTAAGGTAGTGAAGAAGAAAGATACGTAGGGGGCGCCCAGCAACATACGCAGACTGCAGGATCTTGTCCATTCCCTTGGGTCCGAGGGTGCTTTTGACGAGATCGCCAACGGCGATGGCGCCGACGAACGCAGAAAGACGGGCATTTTCACCCTTCTCTTGCGTTGTGCCCTCCTCGAAGATCTGTGTAGGGCTAAAGGACGACTGCCAGCCGTATTTCGGTCAGCCATCAAGACCTGGGTAAAAGTGCGGCGGCGGGGTACGGAGATGCTCGCATGCGCTGTGATGGCCCAGGTACATACCATCTTGTCTCTGTAAAAAGAAAATATTACAGAAATGGAGCGGCTTCTGTGTCTACGCGACGTGTGGACGAAACGTAGGACTACTAGCGTTGGGAGGCTATTTTCGCCGGTGTTTGCCCACGTCAAAAGCTGGATGCGGACTGGAGCTTCTCACCGACGTGCTGCTACGAAGAAAATAATTGCGGTAGTTCCCATACACGCAGTGTAGGTGCCCGGTACTTCACGCGGCCGGCAAGAATGGCAGGCGGAAGAAGTAGACGGTACCGATGGCCCCCCTCCATGTGGAGTATTGACGAGGGGCAAGGAACACCAAAATGCCTGACTGCCCTTCGCGTGCTCGAGCCAATTAACGCGGGGTTCGGAGCTGGAACTTCAAATCGCCGTCCCACATCTGCCTGCGCTGCAAAATTATTTTGATACCCAGAAACACCATATCTCAGTCCAAAGCCGTTGGGATACCTGTCAAGTATTCGAGGTTACAAGCAGGGCAAAGTGAGCCGACTCTCAGAGTGCCGTTTTAGCCCACGAATCGCTTCCTCCAGAAGCCATTCCCAAGGACCGACGAATTGCGACCCAGCCGAAATATTGGCGACACAAAACTTACCCCACGGACCTTGAACACCCCCGCTTTCGCACAAAAATTTACAGCTTTGAGTACATCGCAAGCAATCAAGCAGTCCGCTCTGCTCAGACCTGGTCCTCGCAGCCCCATCGACGCCGAAGTAACTACGATCGAACACACAACCAAGCACACATTCGCGCGCCCACCGAGCTCTGCCCAGCATGGCGCCGTCATACGAGCATCTCCGCGAGGCGGACCTAGATGAGGACGAATTCGACGAGGATGAGGTCGATGTCTCCGACCTTCGCGAGAAGTTCGAAGTGCAGTTGGAACAGGGCTTCGACACATTCGTTGTGGTTGATGGTCTGCCAGAAGTTACCGAGGAGCAGAAGCCCAAGCTTGTCAAGTTTCTGTTGAAGAAGTTGAACTCGGTTGGCAAGACAAAAGAGGACATGATTGACATGCCCATGGGCCCTGATGGCAAGTCCCTTCGGTAAGGCTTGAAATCAGAAGTCTGCATGGAGTAATTGTGGAGCGGCGAGGAGAGGTCGGCATCATTAACACTCACGACCTACTAGGTTTGCCTTCGTCGAATACTCCTCGCCCGGCGAGGCCGCCGCTGCGGTCAGGCAACTGGACCGCGTGCCGCTCGACAAGAAACACACTCTGCGCGTCAACAAGCTCATGGACGTCGACCGTTTTGGACGTGAGGGTAGGATAGATGAGGAGTACCAGCCCCCTCACATTGACGAGTTCGAGCCGAGGGACCACCTGCGCTCGTTCATGGCCGACCCAACCGGCCGCGGTCGCGACCAGTTCGTCATGTTCCGTGGCGACCACGTCGGCGTCTTCTGGAACAACGAGAAGGATACGCCAGAGAACGTTGTGGACAGGCCAAACTGGACAGAGAGCTTCGTTCAGTGGTCGCCTCTCGGCACATACCTCCTTTCGATGCACATGCAGGGTGTTCAGCTATGGGGAGGCCCCAAATGGGACAGGCTAGGACGGTTTCCCCACCCGTTTGTCAACATGGCCGCATTCTCCCCGCAAGAAAACTACATCGTCACCTGGTCCAACCGCCCAATTTCCATCCCCGATGAAGGCCACCCTGCTCTCTCGATGGACGACGACGGCAAGAACTATGTCATCTGGGATATCGCAACCGGCAAGCCGCTCAGGTCCTTTGCCAACCTTGACCTTCCTCCAGACGACCCAAACAAGCCCCCGCGCAAGCACCCTTGGCCCGCCTTCAAGTGGGCGTCTGACGACAAGTATGTGGCAAGGTTGACACAGGGACAGTCCATCTCCGTCTACGAGCTGCCGCGCATGAACCTTTTGGACAAGACGACCATCAAGATCGAGGGTGTTCAGGATTTCGAGTGGGCACCATCGCGCCCCCAGCGGGATGGCGTCAAGACATATGAGCAGATGTTCTGTTACTGGACGCCCGAGATTGGCAGCAACCCTGCGAAGGTCGGCTTGGTGTCCATTCCTTCCAAGGAGGTCGTGCGCTCGCTGAACCTGTTCAGCGTCTCGGATGTGAAGCTGCACTGGCAGTCAGAGGGCACATACCTCTGCGTCAAGGTCGACCGCCACTCCAAGTCCAAGAAGTCGCAAGCCACGACGCTGGAGATTTTCCGTGTCAAGGAGAAGGGAGTACCGGTTGAGGTCGTTGACACAATCAAGGACACAGTCATCAACTTCGCCTGGGAGCCTAAGGGCGACCGCTTCCTGATCATCACGACAGTAACGCCGACTGGCGAAGTTGCCGTTCAGCCCAAGACCGCCATATCTTTCTTCTGTCCCGAGAAGTCAAAGGGTTCCACTGTCGGAAACTTCAAGCATCTCCGCACGTTGGACAAGAGGAACAGCAATGCCATTTACTGGTCGCCTAAGGGACGATTCGTGGTCGTGGCCACTGTCCACAACCAAAACAGCTCAGACCTGGACTTCTTTGATCTGGACTTTGAGGGCGAGAAGCCCGAGGGCGAGAAAGACCTGACTGCAAACCTGCAGCTGATGAACACGGCCGACCACTACGGTGTCACTGATGTCGAGTGGGATCCCTCTGGACGTTTCGTGGCTACATGGGCGTCCGCTTGGAAGCACACGGTAAGTTTGGATTCATAGCCTCTTTGAGACCTGGCCTAGAATGTGAACTGACCATGGCCTGATTTTGTGTTTTAGATGGAGAATGGATACCACATGTACGACTTCAAGGGCGAACAGCTTCGGGAAGAGGCTGTCGAGAAGTTCAAGCAGCTTCAGTGGAGGCCACGCCCCGCCACATTACTCAGCAAGGAAGACCAGAAGCAAATCCGCAAGAACCTGCGCGAGTATTCACGCGTGTTCGAGCAGGAGGACGCTGAACGCATCGCTGGCGCCGACCAGGAGGTCGTCGAAGGCAGGCGTCGCGTTCTCGAGGACTGGTACGAGTGGCGCGAGTCGGTGGACGAGGAGATCGAGGAGGAGAGCGCCGCCCTCGGCGTCCCGGCGAACCCGGCTGAGGCGCTGCTCAAGGCCAAGACTGCTGAGATCCTGGCTGGCGGCCAAGAAGAGGAGCAGGTGATTGAGGAGATCGTCGAGGAGGTTCTTGAGGAGAACGAGGAGATTGTGAGCTGAACCGTGAACCGTGCGGTGTTTTTTCTTCGATGATATCGGGTTTCGGTAAAAAGTTCAAGGGTTTCGGATGATTCCTGGCGCGAGGAGCTTTTTGAGAATGCATGTCATGGGCTTAATACGTGTCACGTTTGTTTGTTTCTTTCGTTTTTTTTTATCCAGCACAACAATCCAATGATGAGGAGTGTTGGTGTGATGATGCCACGGCTGCTGTTGCGGCGAATACCTCCGTACCTCCCTGTTGTAAGCGAGAAGGGCCATGGGGAAAGGGCCGATGCTGAGCGGGATGGGAGAGGGTACATTACTACCTTCAGGCGCACTGATATGGGGTGGGCGGAAGTGGTTCATTTCCTAAAACGCATACATACAGTACATTTGTGGTGCATTTTCAGTCAGTGCAGTTACATTCTTGGCTGCAAAAAAAGGCATCCATCGCCAATTTATGTGGTCAATCTTGGACGCATCCTCCTCATGATGCATGTCACCAAATATAATCAGCCCCCATTACAACCCCCGCTCCCTCGTGGGTGGTCAGCTTTACAATCCTCTTCGCGCATACCGAGTAGATGCAGCCATCTTCTTACCCATGGTGCATGGTGCATGGTGGCATCAGAACACATGGTCCCAGGGCCAGCCTGGCCAAGATTCGAGTATACTGTCTAAAGGTACTCGCCGAAACGCACATCTTTCTCCTTCAATTATGTAACTTCTAGCCGCCGCGCAAAACGAGTCACAAGAGCATGTTAGAGCGCATCTCAGCCCCCTTAAAGTAGATAGACACCCTCTTGAAGATGCGGCTCTCGTTTACGGCCCCCAGGAATACGAACAGACCTGCCCAGCCTTACTGGCCCGGTCTTCCTCTCGTCTGCTGATAGTATAAAGAAGGCCGTCGCGCTCCGCAAGTGGCTGGAGGGATTTCACTCGCCAAGCCGGCCCCGCGCTCAAGAAGCCAGCCAGAAAATAGCACCGCCAGTCCCAACACCAAATCGCATACCCAATTGTAACACCTCAGCAAAGTCATGGCATCACACTCTGCAGGTTCCGGTGTTCCGCGACCCAATGAAAGGCCCTCTCCGCCACGGCCTATTTCTGACCACTTTAAACACTACCTTAACAACGTCAAATTCAAAGACCGGCATGAATTCTGGAGACTGGAACACCAAGACTGGCAGAACGAATTGGAATTCCAGACATTCAAGTTGCGGAATGCCGCCAGAGCCACTGTCAAGGCTGCCAAGACCAGAGCCTCGGCACACGAGAAGCAAGCTCGCCAAGAGCTGGCAGCCACAGTTGCCCCCCAAGACACAGCTCGGCGTTTACAATTAGAAAGAACGCTGGAGGATGCTCGTAAGGAGCTGGCAAAAGCAGACAGCCTGGCCAATACCAAGGAGCACAGCGAGGACGAGATCGTGAAGCAAGCCAAACAGCGGGTTTGTAGAAAACTTGGAACCACTGCCTACAAGATCAGATCTCTTTACCATCGGATACAGGTGATTAGAGATGCTATCAAGGCCGGACACAAGCCCGCGCCTGCAGGGAGGCATGGAAAGCAAGAAGAAGACATGGTCACCTGCCTCTCTAGCGTGCGTCAGAGGAAGCCCTGTGCCCCTATCATTGCCCAGTCGGACTATGAGAGGGAGAACAAAGCCATCGACCAGGCAATCAAGGATTATGGGCCCTTTCCCTGGTCAACAGATGACCCACATTACGATGTGGACAAGGACATGAACGCATACTACCTCCAGCTTGGTCTGCGCAGCGCGGCCGACGAGGGAAGTGTGTTCTGTCCTGACGAAAGTCATTCTGGTATCAATCTTCACAAGTGCAAAGTGAGAGGAAGCTTTCCGGACCAAAAGATGTCCATTCACGACCTTCTCAGCCATACACATGAGGAGGGAGATCTTGATGAATGTGTACGAGAGTACAGCTCAAGCGCTAATAAGCTCAAGTATATCCACATCCCTTGTAACAACATGGAAGTAAGTCTTTGCACTATGGCAACTCATCCAGTACGGTTCTTGATTCTGGTCTCGCTAACTTTTTATTTTATTTTACTGTGGGCTAGTATGTCGAGGTTAGTGATATTTGCCGGCCTACGAGGTCTTGCACAATGTCTCATCCACTACTTCCTGTCCACACAGAATGCTAACTTCTATTTACCGTTTGCTCTCTTCAGAAGTTGATGGCACAGTACTACAGAGAGGAAGTGCCCATTTTCGGCGAAGACTCGTTTTCCGAGCCCTTTGAGCAGTCACGGTCATATATGCTCCTTCGTCCACAGTTCTGGCGAGGCCAGCAACATGGAAGTCATATAAACACCTCCGACACCAGCAGTTTGCCTGTCCACGCACGCCACCTGCGGCCAATGTGCGAAAGCATTTCATCGGGTCTGTCCCCTCTTCACGATCTATTCCAGTTGCTCGCAAGCTTGGTGAGAAACTAATCGTCAAATTTCTCTCTGATATACAGATCCACCAAATCCATCCGGGCGCAATGAGGATGCACTTGCAATTTTTGTGAGCCCAATCTAAGCCCACGCACAGTTGCATTCATGAATTAGGCACACTTTGGGTTTCAATCGCTGATGCTGGGAACTATTATCAGATGCCGTACCTACACTGGGAGTATGACCGTCAAAGACTCAAGGTGGCACGAATCATTGAAGAAAAGGCCCATCAGAAACGAGATGAGTCTCGCAAGAACTTTCTCGGGCGCAAACCAGATGGTCGCTCAGACAATCAACGTGGTATAGAAGCAGGCGTTCTACCCCCTCGGACGACCGTGAACAGCGTCATATCAGTCGGAGGAGCAGCGGCAGCAGTCATGCGGCAGCGCCCTTTTGAGATTACAGAATCTGGCCGGTTGCTAACGCCAAAGAGGAGTGGCACGGGCCAGTTTCTAATAGATTCGGCCAGACTATATGAAGAAATCTTTCTCTACCGAGATCGCCAGATGCTAGAAAAGTATCTGTTCAAGGAGGAGAGACAGGCACCGCTGCATCCGCGACGTACACTTGACCAATCCTACAATTGGACCCTCAGGAGCACCAAAGAACTCGACCGGGCTCAGGTCGTGTACCGAGGTACAACGATGGATATCAAATTTGCGCACAGGCTTCAGAAAGTTCCGTCTCAGGAATGCGTTCAAAGGTTCTCCAACCTGAAGGGAATGTGGCCATTTGGTCATAAAGGTGATCCCCCATGCGCTCCAGAAGAAGGCGAATGGGCTCTGTTTGGCAAGGTTGGGGACCATATCCCGAAGCATTCTATCAACAAGGGTACTCAGGGCGAGACACCAGCCCACAACCAAAACAGAATGCCCAATGGCAGGGCGCCCGAGATAGCAGACAACGTACATGAGCAAAGGGGAGCAGCAGAGGGGGCTAACCAGGAGAGTGAGGCACCGGCGGGGGTCCGGAAGTCGAAGGAAAGAGTCACCTGCGAACAATGCAGGACTGATATCCGCAAGATATCGCGTGTCGTCATGGTCGACCAACTCTGGATGTGGATTCTGGACAAGAACACAATCATTACCTGCTTTCCCCGCAGGTATGGTATGAACAGGCAGGACACTTCTGGTGTTTTCAAGGCAGTCAGGATGCGTCTTCGAGATGGCACAACAGAGATAAGATCGGTGTTTGACCTGGCTTTGATTGTGTTGAGGGAGTGTGCCAACATACTCCTAGATCGGTCTCAATCAGATGTATGGATACGCTGCTCATACGGCATGGGGAGAACAAACGACTGACCACCTCTCTTTTTACTCTAGGACGACCGCCCTCAGGTCATGGATATTTTTGCCGAGGCGATTGGACGTATAGTAAGCTAGCCTGCCCATTTCCTTGGCTACTATTTCTAGGTTAGACCGCGTTGAAAATATTGTTGACGCAGCTTTGATGACAGGACCACAAGCTGGCGATACAGCTCGATCGCCTGTGGCGCTGGACCGAGCTCGCCAGCAAAAGGTATCGTGCTCGCTATCAAGACGCCGACATGAAGGATTTCTATAGCACTCTCCTCGACATACACCGTGAGAGCATGCTGCAAGAAGAGATTAGGGATATCATTGACGAACTCAACATCATGCTGGGCGTGCAGAGGAAGCAAGTCGAGCTTATGGAGAAGTTTGTTCGCCTGGGCTGCAACGCACTAGGTACGCGTTATCCCAGCGACAGTGGCCTGGGAGCCTGGGCTGCGTCACCTGGCATCAACACCCCGAGAGGTTTCAACTCTGCTGTGATCAAGCAGCAAGAAAATTTCAAGGCGCTGTGGCACGCGCTCAGGTCGGAAATGGACAATAGGATTGGCGATCTGGAGGCGTTGAAGTCTAGTGCCCAGAGCACCGCCCAAGATGTAAGTACAAAGCGATGGCGTACTCGCAGAGCCTGCAACTCTGGATGCCTAACGAACAAGACTTGTTCTGCGCTGTGCCGATACTAACAGCCAAACAACCGGGAATCAGGTAGTCGACCTTTTGAACCTGAAGCAGCAACAAGCCAGTGTTGTGCAGGCGCGGCAATCTGTTGCACAGGGCGAGGAGACTGTAAGACAAAGCCGATCGATCATGATGTTCACGATTGTGACCATCTTCTTTGTGAGTCACCCGGTACCCTGCCTACTTTATTGACTTGTAGCATCAACTGATGGATCAGAGTAGCTACCGCTGTCTTTTATGTCCAGTATATTTGGCATGAACAATGACACTTTTGCCAATGACAGCAAGCTCATGAGCTTTGAGACCCAACTGTGGATAATGTGTACGTTGCCGTAAATTTATGCTTCTCGAGGAACTTGCTGCGACTAACTCGTCTCCCTCCCGATCTATAGTCCCAGTGTCACTGGCCATTATATTCATCGCGATCTGGATCGCCTTTAGCAAGTTCTTCCGCACGTTGTTCTGGGCCGCATACAAACTCGGCGTGACGGGGCTTGCGGTGTGGCTACCGGTCTACCGCCTTAAACTCCAGCACTTCAAGAACTGGTCCAGCGACAAGCTCACAGCATGGACAGAGAAGGAGGTGCTGCGTCTCAAGGATGGGGTTGAGAAGGATGTAGAAATGGCCTGGAGGATGGCCCGGAAGGAAGAGCTCAAAAATGCGCAAGCACAAGCGAGTGCCGATGAATCCAATCGTCACAGCTCGCGCGAGGTCAACGGAGAGGGTGTGACGACAGGCAGCCGACTCACATGGGACTTGCGTCGGCGCCAAAACGCACAATTGAGGGACGAGGAGAGCTCCGGCCAGGCTACTACTACTACATCTGCAGGTGGCGGTCGTTCAAGTCACGCGACTGAGGGTGGATATGAACTCGACAGGCTTGCACCAAGAGCCATGAACGGGAGTGCTCCTGAGTAATGCATGGTGATGGGAGACACGGCGGAGTGTTAAAGTCGAGGTAATTACAGTAGCTAAAAGCCATAGTAGGACATAGTAATGAATTTATAAACATAAATCAGTCAGCCATTGCAATTGTTTGGAGTCCAGTACAGATTGAGTGACTCGTCGAATTGCTGATTCGCCTTGCATTGCCTTTTGGGTCTAAGATAACGCACTTTGGTAAATAATGCGGTATCCAGGGGCGAGTGGTGGGAGATGATGGGATGAAAGATGGCGATGTGCAGGATCAGCGAAATGCTTCTTGTTTCGTCATTTCAAAGGTAGGCGCACTGTGCTTCTAGCCACAAACTCGCGGCTCCGCACAGTACAAACTTCGACAAACACCACCTTGAGTTCTCTAATGCGGTTTCCGCAAGCCCCCGAGTTGACACTGGCTAGGGCCGCCCTGAAGATGGAGAGGGTCCGTGCCAAGTCTTGATGCCGGCTGCCGTGATCTTGCCCATGTCCAACCCGTGTATTGCCTGGTGGCTAATCAACAATTCTTGGCTTTTCCGAACGTTACTGTCCTTGCAGTCTTGATTTGAGGCAGCGGGCATCTTCAGTTTATGTGCGCTCTCTCTTTTTTTCACTACCACACCTACTCGGCCACCGACCGGCCACCCCTTCCACGTCCAGCAAACTCGATAATCTACCCCGAGATACCTCCCGACGCCTCCACATTCCGCTTCTACCGGCCGGCCCCGAGGTGTCCTAACCTACAATCCAAGCTGTCCGCGCACTTTTTCGACTCTTCTTCCAGGCAAATAATCGAACCGAAAACTCAAGCTGGCGCCGGGCTCTTGCAGCTGTCCCTAGACATCGTCGTCACCCTCAGTTGCGCTTCTCCAGATCGATCCCCCCATCGCATGGGGAGACGCTAGGAATCTACATTTGACTCGTGTGGAGGGAATACCTGGGGTCCAATCATGCTCCCGGCATTCCGCATTCAGCGACTGGTGCCTGTCGCCGCCATTATCCTCGTCTCTTTGTTCCTGCTGGGCTCGCGACTAGGAGGCAGCCCGGTATCCATCACAGGCGTCTTCCAAAGCGCTGGTGCGCATACCAAGAAGCCATCTTCTTCTCCCACGACTCCCGATACCAAGGCCGAGGGCGTTGACGCGCCATCCAAGCCTACGATAACATGCGCTCCCGAGGTCGAGCGGTTCCGCGCCCTGGGCGTGTCCGGTGAATTCATCTACCATAAGCGCTGCATCAAGCCCAGTTACACATCCGATGCGCCCAGAGATGTCATCACCAAGTTAGAAAATCCTTTGATAGAAAAGGGGACTCGGATCGACCTCGACACCTGCATTGTGCATGAAGACATCCCCGGGTGTTCGTACTTGAGCTTGGCCGTGCCACACAAGAACCCGACATTGACATACCCACACCTGCTCTTCGGAATCTCGACCATGTATAAACGGTTGGAGGAGAGCCTGCCGGCCTTTTCTACGTGGCTTGCCGGTTCGGAATCCCTCATGGTGGCTGTTGTCGTGGACGCGGAGCCCAAGGACGAGAAGCCCAAAGATTTCGCGGCCGTAGAGGCGCTCTATCTCAAGGCAGGCATCAAGCTCAAGTGTGTGAAGACGCGAAACGCTACCCTCAGCGTAGACCAAAACCACTTTACCGTGATTGAGGACCTGGTCGAGGCAGCCACCCCACAAACCAGGTGGATTGGGCTGCTGGACGACGACACCTTCTTCCCCAGCCTGTACAACCTTGACCAGGAGCTGGCCAAGTACGACCACAAGAAGTCGGTCTGGCTCGGGGCGCTTTCCGAGGACCTCGAAGCGATCCGCAACTGGGGCGTCATGGCCTTTGGAGGGGCCGGCGTCTTCCTCAGTGTGCCCCTGGCCACAGAGCTTGTGCCACGCATGACTCCCTGCATCAACAACGCCCGCCGCAACACTGGTGATGCCATATTGCGAGACTGCATCTTTGACGAGACCCACACCAAGCTCACCACGGTGGCGGGCCTGTACCAGCACGACCTCCGCGGCGATATCTCGGGCTTCTACGAGTCGGGCGTGCGCCCTCTATCGCTGCACCACTGGAAGTCGTGGTACTATGCTCCCGTCGACAAGATGGCGTCGGTGACCAAGGTCTGCGGCGACTGCTTCCTGCAGCGGTGGCAGTTTGGCGACGACATGCTGTTTGCAAACGGCTACTCCATCGTGCAGTACCGGGGCCTCGAGCGCGGGCTCGATACTCTGGACCTAGAGCGGATGGAGACGACATGGGTATCGAACCGCAACGACTTTGACTGGAGTCTTGGTCCGCTGCGGCCCAGGCTGCCAGACGGGATCAAGAAGTCGTTCTATTTGACAGAAGCGTTTCCATCGAGCAATGGTGCCCTGATACAGTACTACGTGCACAAGGGCAATAAAGATGGCTCGGAAAAAGATGAGCTTGTGGAGATGGTGTGGGAGGTCTAGATATGACGCGAGTAGGCAGGGGCGAGTAGATCACGATCGTATATACCTTAGAGCGTTGAAACGGGGTTTTCTTTTTTGTTTCTAACTTTTTCATCTTGTTGCTTGTATTATTGAGTCTGTTGAACATTTGCATTGCTATCTTTATGATAGATAAAGAAAAAAAGGTTCTTTCATTTATATGTACCTGCGGTTGCTATAATTATCTTTGTTTACATTTGAATGACCCGGCATTATAGAGGGGCTACAACTTTTCTTCTTGACGTATTATTACAAATTATACAGGTTAGTTGGCCAGTGGGAAGCAGGTC
>JARHUK010002534.1:2143-15374 GCA_031001725.1 Pseudopyricularia javanii | reverse complement strand
CCCCAGCAGTGTTGCAGGGCTCCAGCCTCGTAAACAATGATCCGGAACTAGTTCCTCACGTTCCCTGCGCCCCTGTGTACTTGCCGGTGCTTGTTACTAAGCGGTGGGTCCCCAGAAACATTCACCCGAGCCTCGAGCTAAAATGCGGAGTCTCCGCACCAAAGCGGCCAACCCCAGGCGGTTTGAAGCCCTTGGCAGCTTCGGCCATTCACGGCTTGATGTTTCCCCACTTGCGACTATTCGGCTTGCGAGGCCGGCTCCCATTTTCAAAGAAAGTCATGGGAGGAGCCACCTTTTCCGCTCTCCCGAACGTCTTTGGGAACTATTTCTTTGCTATTAACTAAATCTTGTCCCAATTCTTCGCGATATACCTTCAGCCTATGGCTTTTGCTTCTCGTTTCCCTCTATCCTAATACCCTACAGCATCGCCCGGACTGATAGCTCCGCTTCCTTGCCCTTTCTCTCTCTAGTGGTTCTTGTTCCGTCGCAAAGATGCCTTCCGCCGCCATGTGTATGAGGATCCTAAGGGCACACTCCAAGTATGGATCAAACGTTAGCATTACTTCCTTCCCGCAGCTTCGAACTGTCAACCTCCCTCAAGAAAAGCTAACAACCTTTTGTCTACATCCCCAGCATGCCGCCCTCCTAGCCCGATCCTTCTCCGTCTCCGCGAGGCGCTCTAAGATCGACAAGGTCCTCCCCTCGGCGGCCGAGGCGCTCAAGGACATGGAGTCTAACAAGACTATCCTCTGCGGCGGGTTCGGCCTGTCGGGCGTCCCCGACACGCTCATCGACGAGGTTGCCAAGAAGCCCGAGGTCAGGGGCCTGACGGCTGTGTCCAACAACGCCGGCACAGACTCGAGCGGCCTCGGCAAGCTCCTCAAGACGGGCCAGGTCACCAAGATGATCGCTTCCTATATCGGCGAGAACAAGACACTCGAGGGCATGTACCTGAACGGCCAGGTCGAGCTCGAGCTGACGCCACAGGGCACTCTGGCGGAGCGCTGCTCGGCGGGCGGCAAGGGAATCCCGGCCTTCTACACCCCCGCCGGCCTGGCAACAGTCGTCCAGACGGGCGAGCTGCCGTTGCGCAACAAGCCCGACGGCACGCCCGCCGAGTTCTCGACGCCCAAGGACGTCAAGGTCTTCAACGGCAAGCCCTACCTGCTCGAGAACAGCATCGCGGGCGACTACGCCTTCGTCAAGGCCTGGAAGGCGGACCGGCTGGGCAACTGCCAGTTCCGCCTGTCGGCGCACAACTTCAACGGCGCCATGGGCCGCAACGCAAAGGTCACCATCGTCGAGGCCGAGCACATCGTCGAGCCGGGCGAGATCCCGCCCGAGTCGGTGCACCTGCCGGGCATTTACGTCAAGCGCGTAGTGCAAAGCACCGCCGAGAAGAAGATTGAAAAGTACACGTGGTCTAAGGACGACGCCGACCCGGACGCGGCCGACAAGGCGACGCAGGCCAAGGCCGCGCTCGGCACGGGCGACACTGCCGCCAAGCGCGAGCGCATCGTGCGCCGCGCTGCCAAGGAGTTCAAGAACGGCATGTACGCCAACCTGGGCATCGGCATGCCCATGCTCGCGCCGTCCTTCGTTGCCGACGACGTGACCGTCCAGCTGCAGAGCGAGAACGGCATCCTAGGGCTGGGTCCTTACCCGCGCAAGGGCGAGGAGGACCCGGACCTGATCAACGCCGGCAAGGAGACGGTCACGCTCAGGCCCGGCGCGGCCGTGTTCGGCAGCGAGGAGAGCTTCGGCATGATCCGGTCCGGGCGCATCGACCTCACCATCCTGGGCGCCATGCAGGTCAGCGCCGGCGGCGACCTGGCCAACTGGATGCTGCCCGGCAAGGTCAAGGGTTTCGGCGGCGCCATGGACCTGGTCAGCAACCCGAGCAAGACAAAGGTCGTCATCACGATGGAGCACACGGACCGCAAGGGCAACCCCAAGATTGTGAGCCAGTGCGCGTTCCCGCTTACGGGCAAGGCGTGCGTGTCGAGGATTATTACCGAGCTTGTGAGTCTTATTTTTTTCTTCGTCATGTGGTGTCGAGACCTCTTTCCTGTCATCAACTGGTTTTCATTTAGTAAGCATGCTAACACAACGCGCAACCAGGGTGTCTTTGACGTCGACTTTGCCCACGGTCTGACCCTGATCGAGATCGCTGACGGCGTCACCGTCGAAGAGGTCAAGAGCAAGACTGGCGCGCCATTCAAGGTCGCCGAGGACCTGAAGCCCATGTTGTAGATGAAAATATGTATTGTTTTTCTTTGGAGGCTGCGCTGCGATGATCATGATTTCCCCCGGCGAGGGGTGTGCATAAATAATTTCGCATGGTTTGTAAGGATCTAGAACGTTAAGAATATATGGGCTTGCTTGCACACAATGGGGTATTCGGGCATGTGGCTTTGGTAGTTCACTTTTTTTTTCTTCATCACCTGTTCTTCATGTCGAGTGTAGGATTGTGACTTGGGCTGATGGCCCAATGGAAAATCACAGGAAGCAAAGGTCTACATTCTCAGAACTGCTTTTGGTGTTCCTTACCTTTTTCGTGCCCTACCTTTTTTTAAGGTGACTTACCTATCCTCTCATCCTCTGACAGTCCCCCCAGCTTGGGTGGCTCAGGAGTCAGAGGCGCCGGGCAGCGTCCCCGTGTGATCGACCTTGCCCCAGATGGCAAAGTAAGGGTGCAAGCAGTCAAAGACGGCGCCGGGCTCGGTATTTACGGCCGTGGCGTCGTGGTAGGTCGCGATGCGGAAGGCGAGGTGGGCCTGGGCCAGATCGCATTGTTGGCAGCGCGGTAGAGACCTGTCGATTGCCGCGGTGGCCGGGTCGACGCCGGGCCACTTGGCCTTGATGGACGCGGCCGAGGGCGGTGCCTTGCGGGGGTGCAGGCAGTGTGGGCAGGTGGATTGGGACATTTTTTGGGGTTGGCTTGGTTTGGTTTTGTTTGGGTTTTTGTGGCGTTTATCAGTGAGGTTTTATGTGCGTATGATGCGATCTCGAGTTGTCCAAGCCATGGTAGCTATGGGAATACAGGTACTCTGGTATATATAATGTGGTGGTGATGTAGAGGGCTGGGTGAATGCCACAGGTCACATTGTCGTAAATTCTAACAATGGGCGACGGCGACAATGGCAAACAAAGCCGACTTCCAACAATCACCCCATTGTACAGATGCAACAATGGAGCGAATAACGGAAACGAGCTTGGCTTTCCCCTGCCAGCATCGGCTCCCCTACGCAGCCAACGGCTCAGCATCACATCACCAACATCACGAAATTGGGAAATGTATCGGTCAAGAAAATTTCTCTGGCATCCAAGGCGGGCCCCTGCGTACAGGGACCGGCTAGAGCGAGCCAGAGGGTAAGATCTCGAAGTTTTGCGTTTCCTCTATCCTCCAATTTCCCCTCCAAGACCTGCCACTGAGATGGTGCAAAAGCCAGAGTGAATATGAAGGAGTCTTCAGTGAGGAGAGGAAAAGGAGGGAGAGAGGATGAACGCAGTTCAAGGTGTGTGCGGATTTCTTTTGAAGGGTCTGCGGGCTGGGGTGCGCGATTAGGTCAGCCGGATCCACCGTGACTGTGGCAATTGCCCTTGTCTACTGTGTAGAGACACTGACAATCGGGGTTAGGAGTGAGGCTCCCTTCGGCTCCATGCCCCGCGTTGTTTGAACCCCACCAGACCACAGCAACTTTACTATTACGTACGGCATACCCATGCCTGCTGCTGCCCCTCCATTGGACATATACCCCTTTATCTGTATGCCTGCACAGCCTACTGCTGCAAACATCCATCCTGCAAGCCTGCATCCCCTCCTAGCTGCTCGTCACCTTGGTTTTCCAGCTCAAACCCATTGGGCGGTACTCGAAAAGGCGTCCGGGTGGTCACGGCGAATCACAGAGCGGCCCTCCCTCCCCTCGAAGCCTCCCATCAGCGGGGCCGCCCGGTCAAGGAGAGGGGTCCCGATGGAAGCTACTGAGTTCTATGCTTTGGTAGTATTCACGCTTCCCTGCCTGTAAGACGTGTGTCGTGCAGGGTGCTGCTGTGTCTGCTTTAGTGTTGAACCATTCTTGATCATCCTGAGTTAGTCCTGGACGAGTCCACTGTATATAACCACCTACTGACCACATACCCGTTGCTTGTCTTCCTGTCACTTGTAAACTATACATTCTCCTTCTACCGAGTCTCTTAGCGCTACGCTATACCGGTGACACTACACAACAGCCAAAATCCCGCCTTCTTTAGCTCCGGGTCGTCAATTACCTCATTCATCGGTCGTCTATCTACCTACCTTCATCCCATATTTACCCCACCTCCTCCTCCATCATCTACTAGAGCTCGCGTCGCGTTGTCGCTCTATCAAAACACATCCGTAAACATGTCTGGAAGACCTGGAGGTAACTCCCGCGGCCGCGGCGGCAAGTTCAAGAAGTTCACCAGAGGAGGTGAGTACCCACGTCTAGTCCCTAGGACGTAGTGCTTGTGCTGCCTACTGCCTACTTGTACTCAAGAAAGCTAACCCCACAAACTCGTTACTAAACTAGGCGGCAGGCACTTCTCCAGAGACCTCCAGCCGATAGACGACGACGACAAGAGGGGCGCTGAGGATTTGGAGGACGACTCCGAGGAGGAGAGCTCCGAGGAAGAGCAAGAGCGCAAGCCCCGGCCGCCCAAGAAGAGTCGTGAGCAGCTCAAGGCTGAGAAGAAAGCCCTCAAGGCTGCTGCAGTCGCCAAGGCCAAGGCGCCGCCCAAGCCCCAGCCTGGCGATATGCCGCCGAGTGAGTCCTCGGAGGAAGAGGAGTCTGAAGAGGAGGAGGAGGAGAGCAGCGAGGAGGAGTCCGAAGACGACGACGCTGCCAAGAAGAAGGCGGCTGCGGCGGCGGCGGCGGCCAAGAAGGCAAGCACCACCCCTGCTAAGAAGTAGATTTGTTACGGCTGGAATGGGAATGGTTAGCAGCGAAAGCCTGTGGGCGAGTGAGTGCCACGATGGGCTATGAACCCAAAGGACGGGCTGAGTATAAAGCTGAATATGAATTGCTCTATCCACCCACTTGTTTGCCATTGTGAATTACAAAATTTGGGGTATGCGCCGTGGCCATGCAGATATCGTGAGCCCTCGGTGCATCGCTAGAAAGAAAGGAAAACTTTCGTCACATCCTCCTTCACATCCCAGCCAAGTTCTCGGACCCCACGGACTCTTTCCACAGCCCGTCAAAATCGATCCCTTCTTCTTGGAAAAGATCCCGCACCCGTTTGGCAACCTCGACCTGCTTCTCGTTAGACATACCGCCTGGCTGCGCGGCCTCGAGCTGCACAATCTCGATCCAGCGGTAAAAGAGGTCCTCCTTGCCCAGGCCGGCCAGCGCATCCCGGAACGCGAGCACCTGCCGCCTCCTTTCGTCCTCCTTGGCGTTGGCACCCGAGTCACCGCCGGCGGCCCCCGTGTCGACGACCAGCCAGCCGTGCTCCTTGTGGTGCAGCAGCACGACGAGGCGCAAGGCATCCAGCGCCAGCTCCCCGGAGTCGACGAGACGGTGCGCATGCACCATGGCGGCCCAATCGAGGTCCCAGTCGCCGTTCATGGTCAGGTAGCCCGTCTTCTCGCTCAGGAGCACGGGCGCGGTGGCGCCGCGGACCTGCGACGCCAGCACGCCCCTGGGGCCCGGGTCAGTCAGCACGTCACGCCCGCGCAGGGCCGCGGCCCACTCGCGGCTGCGGCGGACGTAGACCTCCTTGTCGCGGAAGCCGACGGCCCAGCGCCAGCGGCAGGGGTTGCCGTGCGTGCGGCCCAGGCAGAACTCGACGGGCCACGGCCAGACGAAGATGACGAGGATCAGGTCGGCGAAGAGCGTGAGGCCGCGCCGGAACACGGCCCAGGCCAGCGAGGACCAGGGGAGCGAGGCCGTGTCGAGCGACACGCCGGGGACGTGGTTGCCCATGGCCGCGATGGCGAGCTGCAGGTAGTAAGGGGCGATGTACCGCACGCGCAGGCAGAAGGCGGCGAAGACGACCAGGTTCAGAGCCACGGGGACCAGGAAGATCTTGCGCTTGAACGGGACGGGCTTGGTGTCGATATGGGCCACGTAAACGTGCTCTGGGTCGAGGGCGTTGGTGAAGGGTGCAAGGGTGTCCGGGATCTTGCGGTAGGGCTTGGGGATTAGGTCTCCTGCGGTGGCCTTTTTGGCCCCGGAGCTTTTGCCCTTGGCTGTACGGGAGGGCGCCATTATTCTAGGACCAAGTGTTGGATCAATATCGCTGGTTGACTTTGATCGTAAAGAGGAAAAGAGTAAGAAAGACAAAAAGTGTTGGACAAAACTGGCCTGTTTGTCCCTTCCACTTCGTCACTTTTCTTTAAGCCATACATGGATGGGCTGGGGGCACAGTATTTCGGCGCCCTGCACTGGCGCCCTGGGCGAAAGATCATGGTAAAGACCGGCAGTGAGAGGCATCGAATTGTGCGGATCTTGAACGACTCAAGACTTACAGATATTGATATTCGGATAAAATAGTCCAAAATACGCCGCTCAACGGACTGCACGACAGCCGGTCTTCTCCCGCAAAGCTGGTGGCAAGCTAATCGCACACTGTGCCGCCAGGACAAAGTGGGGCCTTGACTAGCAAATCCTAGCATGGGGATTCCAGGTGAAGCTCCCAGAGGCTGTAAATTTTTGGAAAACCAGCGCCTTCAGTGTGTTTCATCACCCCCCAAATCGCAACTCCGGAAGGATTTGATTTGATGTGCCAGTATACAGAGCTTGTCACTCCGGACACGCTCTTGGCTCGCTGCTCAAGTCAGCCAGGATGCTTAGACAAAGAATAAGCAGTGTGAGCAGCACGGAATACCCTCTACCTAGCCAACGCCATAGACCACCAGAGCTAACACAACGCCCTCGCAGCGACAAAGGAATCCGTTCGTCTGCGCCTTTTGCCTGACCTCCCGCGGGACGCTTGCCCAGCGGCCATCGCGACCACTTAGCCATCTGCGCTGGAACTCTTCTGCCAGCCAGCCCCAATCGCAGAATGGACCCAACAGCAACCTCGGCGGCTCGTCGTCTACAACGGCATCCGGATCGCCTGTAAGAAGATTCGTTTATAAATACGAAGACGATGACGATGACTTCCTCCTTCCTCACGAGCTGGCCGCCCGGGCCAACGTCGCAAAAGCCCCGCCGCCGCCTCCTCCTCCGCCAATACCCCCTGCGCAGACACGACCAGCTCCCCAGGAAGATGTGTGGGTTCGTCCTTTCCAGCGGAACCAGGGCACACTAAGTCGTGGCCTCGAACCAAACAAGGAACGTATAGAGCCATTCGATACATCCCGCCGACAGCCTGTCAAAGACGCGGACGATGTCTCGAATGGTCTATTGCCTCATGACGTACCAGCCGAGAAACGGCCCTCTCAGCAGGCAGATTCTCTCAAGAAATCACCTGTGGACGAGAACGACGATGACTTTTTGACTCCGGATCAGGTGGCTGCCCGCGCCCGGGACTACAAGATGCCGCAACGCCAAGGACAAACGCCGCGATCTATGCTTGGACTTGGGTTTGAACGGGCAACCCAGCCGGCGCGCAACAATGAACAGAACAGCATCGCGTTCTCGCGCGGGCCAGCCGTCAGTGGAACGTCCTCCAGCAACTCTGGACCAAATGCCGCTGAGGGTGGGGATGAGGGCAGGCCATCTTGGGCCCAGCTGTCCAGGAGGCCACAACAGGACTCCTTCCGCGCACGCGATCAGCCTGGCTCTCGGGATAGCATGAGCAACTTCTCCCGGAACATTTGGGCGCCGTCTGTCGAGATCGGGCGAAAATCGCATGGTCCGAACCCGAACGCTTCGAGGTCGACGAACAAGCTTGGTGGCGGACACGGCAGGGATCGATCAGGGTTTTCACGCCAACCAGATGCCCCAGATAGGCGGCTAGATACGTTTTCTCGCACCAAGCCTACACGGGAAGGCCAGAGCGCTGTTCGGTCGAACCAAGCTTCGCCTCAGACTAGTCAAGGAGGCGACGATGGAGATTTCTTTGCACAGTTTGATACAGCGGCCGAACCGACAAGAAGGAAACCGGCCAAAAAGACCAAAGTTAACGCCGACGACGGCGATTGGGACTGGGTCGGCCAAGTTGAGAAGAAGGTGCAAGTAAATGCTCAAAAGGCCGAAATTCAAAAGCTAAATGACAGTCAAAAGCCTGCGGATAAAGGCGCTGCATTTGATGCGGTGCCGGAGTTCAATCCTGAGGAATTTGACGTTGTCAAGGAGAGAAGGTCCAGAGGCAGAGGTCGAGATGTACGAGACCGCTCGCAAACAAAGACGAAGCCAAGGTTTTCAAAACAAAACTATAGGAACGACGACGAAGATTATGACGAAGATTCTGAGGCGTTGGCCGAGGCTCGTCGTCAGCGCAAGGAGCAGAGGAGGTTGCAGAGGGAGCAGGAGGAGCGGGAGATAGAGCAGGCTCGCGCTGTCAAGAACATTCTGGTGCCCCAGTTCATAACGGTAGCCGACCTGGGACAGTCTTTGGGCCATAAGCCAGCAGTCTTTCTCAAACAGCTGCTGAATATGGGATTCGAGGATATCACAGTCGACAGCGTCATGGGGGGCGAGACAGCGGCTTTGGTTGCTCAGGAGTATGGCTTTGAGCCGATCCTGGACGTGGGGGACCAAGTCGACCTCAAGCCACGGCCACCGCCAGAGGATCCCTCTACACTGCCACCCCGTCCGCCCATTGTCACCATCATGGGACACGTCGATCACGGCAAGACCACTATGCTGGACTGGTTGCGCAAGTCGTCGATAGCGGCCGGTGAGCATGGTGGTATTACACAGCATATCGGTGCCTTCTCAGTCAGCCTTTCAACGGGGAAGGTTATCACCTTCTTGGACACGCCGGGACACGCAGCTTTCCTAACGATGCGCCAGCGCGGTGCAAACATCACCGATATCGTCATCCTCGTAGTTGCGGCCGATGACAGCGTGAAGCCGCAGACGCTAGAGGCTCTCAAGCATGCTCGCGCGTCCAAGGTGCCCATCATCGTGGCCATCAACAAAGTTGACAAGGACGAGGCCCGGGTAGACCAGGTCAAGTTGGACCTGTCCAGGAACGGAGTCGAGCTCGAGGACTTTGGCGGCGACGTGCAGGCCGTCTGCGTCAGCGGCAAGACCGGCCTTGGAATGGCAGACCTGGAGGAGAACATCCTCACCCTCGCCGAGGTCCTGGACATGCGAGCCGAGACGGACGGAATGGCCGAGGGCTGGATCCTCGAATCGGCCGTCAAGCCCCTGGGCAGGGCGGCGTCGATCCTCGTCAAGAGAGGTACCCTCCGCAAGGGCGACCTCATCGCGGCTGGTACCTCGTTTGCCAAGGTCCGACTCATGCTCAACGAGGCCGGGAAGGAGGTTGACGAAGCGGCCCCGGGCACTCCCGTCGAGGTCTTTGGCTGGCGTGGCACGCCAGCGGCGGGCGACATGGTCATCCAGGCGCCCGACGAGGACCGCGTCCACAAGGCGATCCGGTACCGCGAGGAGATGGAGGCATGGAAGAAGACGGCTGATGAGGTGGCGGCGCAGGAGAAGGCCGAGCGGGAAAAGGCCGAGCGCGAGAAGCTCGAAGCCGAGATGAAGGATCTCATGGGAGAGGAGGGCGCTGAGGGGGAGGGGCAGGAGAACGCGCCTTCCGGTACCACCATCGTCAACTTCATCGTCAAGGGCGACGTCATGGGCTCGGTCGAGGCCGTGTACGGGTCCATCATGGAGATCAGCAGCAACGAGGTGCGGCCGCGGATCCTGCGGTCGGGCCCCGGACAGATCAACGAGTCGGACGTGGAGCACGCGGCGACGACGGGCAGCCTCATCGTCAACTTCAACACGCCGGTGCAGCCCAGCATCGAGCGGCTAGCGGAACAGAAGGGCGTGCGGATCCTGGACCACTCAATCATCTACCACCTCGTCGACGACGTCAAGGCGAGGCTTTCGGAGAAGCTGCCGCCTCTCGTGACGCACAAGGTCAATGGCGAGGCCGAGGTGCTGCAGGTCTTCCCCATCAACCTCAAGGGGCGCAAGTACAAGAACATCGCCGGCTGCAAGGTGCGCAACGGAAACCTTGCCAAGAGCAGCCTGTACCGCGTCTTGCGCGGTACGGAGGAAGTATTTAATGGTGAGTTTTCTTTGCCATTCTATGTTGACCAAATCTATAGTCTTTGTTTGGTACACTAACACTCGTCCTCTTTTCCCCCCAGGCAAACTCGAAACCCTAAAGCATGTTAAGAAGGACATTGAAGAGGCCAAGAAGAACTCCGAGTGCGGCGTTCAGTTTGATGGGTGGGATGACGTCCGGGTCGGCGACAAGATCCAGGCCTACGAGCTGGTTACGGAACGACGCTCGTTGCCTTGATCCTGCCTTTGTGCGCATGCACAAAGGCCACACCATTCAACCCTTGTAATATTTATGTACGATTGTAAGACCTTGGGCCGCTTTGCGACGTCTGTATGACTACTGGTTTTAGATACGCATGGAGGCACTTTTCATACAGCTGTAGATTATAGATGTATATAGAGGGGCAGCTTCGACGCGGTCATGCCCGAATGTATTTTATGTACACGCAAAAGACGGATATCCATGTGACTTTTCAGTGAAAGATGATTTTTACTCTATTATCAGATTCATTTGCCCATATCCAAAGCCTCGGCTACCCCAGATTCCTCGCGAGTGACAAGCCAGTTGCAAAGTCCTAGTCTGGGCGTCCATATTTCGGTGCCCCTAGTTAATACATCCGAGTTTGCCACCGAAAGACCAGCGAAGCGAAAGCATTACGGTCAATTCCCGACATTACACCGGCCCGTTCCCCGACACGGGATCCCGGGCCTTGGCAGATCGTTTCTGTTTTCTGCCCGCCCCCCCGGTCCGGGTTCCGCCTAGTTTCGTTTCCGTTTGATTGGATCGGCGCTCCGTTCATTCGGTTATCTGTGACTGCGCCACCCGGTGATGTCTTCCGGTCTCCGGATCCAGCAATTTGCGGTGCCGATCTGTGGCTTTCTCGGACGATGCTCATTTGCTCGCCCGATTGGTTTCGCCACACTTTCACTTTTTTTGCCTCGCCGCAAATGCAAACTTATTTATACACACATTGGCGATCCGGTATGCAAGTTGCACATCCACACTGTGGCTTGACCTCACCACTTTTGCTTACCTTCATCACAGCAAACTCGCCATCCGATGGACATGTCGCCTTTCATTATCCTTTCCATCGCTGTGGCTCATGAAGAACCCTTGCCCTGAATAGGCAATAATCAGACGGCGAGGCCAGCCTCACCTCGTCCCCGGGTGTCGAAGGATCGGCGTCCGTTATTTCCCAGACGGACCGGCTAGCTCGCCCCTTGTTTGGCCGGGGCGCCAGACACAATGTAACTGCCCTCCCCAATCCCTTTCCCGCCTCCAGTGCTGTCACATCCTTTCCCACTCTTCCCAAGAAGAAACATGCCCGTCAAGACAGCCACCTTGATCCAGTCACGCCCCTGCGTGGCTGGGGCAGCCTGCCATATGAGGAAATCGAGAGCTCTCGACTGCCGACACCATTGGTCATCAGGGGATGTGCGTAGGTGTGGCCTTTGGTGCTCTTTCTTATCCCTCCCCTTCGCCAACCCGACTGTGGCGAAAGTGGTAGGGTTGTGGGACTTGGGCCAAGTCTGGAACGAGATCTGCGTGGCTTGAGGGTTGAAGGGCATCTTGGGCGGGCGGCTGAGGCGGTCTCTGTCGTTATAATCAGTCTGCCCCCCATCATCCCCATCTTTTGGCTAGAGCAACCGATCAAGCCTCCTTGTGGGCATGCTCTAGCCCTTTCCTCGCCACAGTCTGCTTACACACTCTCCACCCGTTTGTGTGGCGAGAGGGGATATGCACCTCGTTCTCATCCCCCCGTCGCTGATCAACCATTGGCTCCAGCCACCCGCGTCTGGATGGGTTTTGCTTTCCCAAAAAAGCCCTCCTCTTCGTTTCCCACCCCCTTCCCACATCTTGCCCCGTTGTTTGAAGGTAGAGATCGCCGCTGCACTGTTCCTGCTGGCAGGAACCGTCGTCGTCACCAAAACACGCACACCCAACTGTTGTGGTTGCATTGCGTTCCCGTCTTGGGTGACTTTCACTCCGCTCATCCGCAGAATATGCTTCGAGCATGTCCTCGGGTGAGTGACGAATCCCCAGAATGTGGCGAGTGTGGTTCATAGTAGGGGTCCTGTGGCTGGTTGCCGCGTAGGGCAAGGTACCACACCATTCCCAAAGAACGGATAAAACCCCCCTCCCCCTGGGAAGCTGAAGAAAACTTTTCGGCACATACCTCATGCAGCCCGGGGGCATGGCAGCTCCGCAGTACCACCAAGCTATCCGGGTGATACGAGGGGTGAGTAGGTACTTGTGGGCAAGGTAGATCGGGGGCAGTCCACTATTCTATAGCCTAGACCGTGATGGACAGATGGACAGTTTATGTACTTACCTCAGCAGCGGTCTGGAATCTCATCATCTGGACCCAGCAAGCCCCTTAATCATGTCGCAGATTTCAGAGTGGTAACCCCTAGAGGGTGAACGGATAGGATGCGGAGCTTCTGCCAATACTTTGTCCCCAACCGTTTCTGTTTGGCGATTCAAGTCAGGAGCTGAGCGAGCAAGTAGTGCATGCCTCGGTGAAGGGGGGACAGACAGAGAGTATACCCCTACAGGGGATCGGCACCGTCCTCACCATATCGGGTTGGATGAGAAAGATCCAATGAGACCCCCGGGCACTGCGGGAGAGCGAACGTGTGTTGGTGGTATTTCTCGAGGGCGATCCTTTCTTCTTTCCATCTCTTGCTCTTCCACACTCCCTTGTCCTCACGCCATGCACACACCCAACAATGCCCTGCCCGCCCAGGACCCCTTCCCGCACCTCTTTGCAGAAGGGGGTGTATGGCTGCGCAGCTCATATAAACTGTGGCGAGTGAGGCCAAGACAAGTATCGTGAGAGTTGATTGGGAGATCCAGCGACAGATCCTGACCGTGTCTGTACTAAGTACCGGTACCTTTCCTTGTCAACGTGACTCTCGTCCTCGCTTAACCACGTCTCGGACGTCTAGCATAATCTCACACCCCAGTGGAACCTTGACGCTTGTTTCCCCAAATGCGTTAAGTGCGTCAAAATAAACAGAGCGCATCAGTAACCGCTTGTTTATGTTTTCAATCACGGGCAAATGTGCCA
>JARHUK010002517.1:0-13252 GCA_031001725.1 Pseudopyricularia javanii | reverse complement strand
TATTATAACGTTTTTACGGAGGTGGTTGTTTTGGTGTAAATGGCGGGGAAACGCGTGATCCATCAGGGGTCTGATCCATTAGGGGGCCCCCCGACTTAGTCAAAGCTTGGGAAAACCAACTAAACGGAAGTTTATCGACCCTGTGGCTTCATGTTTGACTCCAAGCTCTACCCGAAACCCCGTCGTCTTGGTTCCTTTTACGGAAGCCTAAAGGGAATGCCACCTTTCTTCCTCCTGCCCCCATGTCTTCCTCTCGCCAAGCCATAGTTGATTCAGCGTGGGCGAGATTCATTACGTGATAGTTTGCGGTGGGGCTTGGTCACTGCTGGGTTCCAGCCGTCTCACGACAGATATTGACTTGGTCATTCCCAAGGGCAGAACCAGATATGCCCGCGCCGCCCCTAGAAAACCAACCAATCTACTTTTATTTTGAAGTCAGACCAACCATATCAGGTACAAACAAGTCTGGTCCAGCAGTGGACATCGAGATCCTGGCCCCACTGATGCTATTCAAAGGGGACCTCACCTCCACAATTTCTTGCCTCCAAGTCAACGACGTAAAGGTGCTCAAGCCCACATTTACCCTGGAGGCCAAGTGTGAAATACGCGATACGGATGCACGAGCGGTACTACTATGATATCTGTAGACTTATTCTTCTTTCCTCCGAGCCCCCGTCATCTCTGCTGTACCCTTCCTTCCTATAGAAGTTCCAATTTTCCCCCAGCATCTTCGATACAACTACAGACTCAAAACTGACATGCCATCTTCATCGGACTATGGTTGGTCCAACTACGCACAAGATCGTATCCCTCCCCAGTTCTTCTCATGCGTTGCTAACGCACAGCCTTGTGTCATTCAACAAGCTGCTTACTCGTCTTTTCATAACCATCGAGTCAAAAACCTGGTGTTGGTGCCACCGAATTTGGGGGCGAGGTACCGCGGGCAAATTCCTGAAAGCCCATCCATGTGGTTCCATACGCTCGGTACACCAATCATGGCTCTAATCCCCACTCCTATCCCTTCCTCATTGAAACGGCCAAGAATGTGTGTCCGTCTATGTGACTGAAGCTTGATTTAGCGCCAGGGACGGAATTTCAAGAATTCGTTCCTGTCATGATCGACAGAGACGCATGCAGGCCACGCCAGGTTTACAAAAAGAAAATACAGTCATGGAATCTGACACCCTTCACCGACCTTTCACAATCCCACCAAAGTTTAGAGTGTGCCATGTCGAGTTTAGACTTTGCGTGCGTTCCCTAAGCGAGATACTTTCAGGATTTTGACAAAGACTGAAAAGCACAGCGGTATCTGCGAAATGGCTCTACAGTAAAACGCGCTCTCACTGTGTCCCTACGGGTCCTGATCGGTACGCAGTAGGGTTCGGTTATTTACCCCTACTGAGTAGCAGCTGCGGGGACAAAACGGTCGTGAGACGGTCATGACACAAGGCGGATGTTCATAGCGCAGTTCTTCATAGACAGACTTGCATCGTCCACAAGTATGGAAAATACGGACACAAGTAGGGCGAAATAACGTTAACAATTGTATCGACTTCGGCTACTAGCTTTTAGAGACAGTCGTACTCATGCAGGGGGCATTGATCATGTGCACTGTAGAAAGGTCGGGAAAACAGCATGTACAAATAAAGCCAAGCCAGATAAATTATCCAGCTCTTGAAACAAAAACTAGTTATTTTAAGAGATCAAACAAGCGCATGACATGTACATGCCACACAGGCTTAATTAACCAGTGGAAAAGCTTGGTGATCCCCATTAATATTGGCGTTACCGCGCCGATTAATAGGACCTAGCGCCCGAGCAAGATCTTACTAACATGGTAAATCCATTTCGCAAACAGATACAGTAATTATAGCTTATTATGATGCAAGTACGTTCACTTATAATGGCAGTGCACAATGTGTAAAGTTACAGAGTGCTTAGCTTTCTTTCCTTAAGAGAGTAATTGGAAAGCTCCCTTTCAATACGACACGTCTCGATTTATCAAGAATGGGGATGCACATATTTAGAGTTTAATTAGTCTTGTGGCCAAGAACGACGGTGCGCCTCAGTTTAACGGTTTCGCCGTTTTGTAAAGCAGCTCGAGTCAGTAGATGGGTGACCAGCGTTGACTTCGCTTAGCATGTCTTATATAATTAAGGTACTGTAAATAACATATAACGTATCCCAACTATAAGATCCAAGACAGATCCCCACGATCTACCAAATTAACTTGAAATTCGACTCCAGACATCTGTTCACTATTCGACACAACAGTTTTCACCTTAACACTTAATCAAGACCTCTTCTGCGCTTTCCCTTCAACACTCTCGCCATGCAGCTCACAACGTTCCTCGTCTCGCTCCTATCTTTCACGGCTCTGGCTGCTGCGCAGCGCGGTGAAAGAGGTAAGTGATCATCAAAGAACAACTACCGGGTGTGACGGGTTTGAGTTAAAGCACAGCTCTGGGACCTTAGTGCTAATACATTCAACCAGGCGAGTGCTTTAACGACGCCGACTGCATAAGATGTGTGAACGGCAACATCCCGCTGATCTGTGGAAGTATGTCTGTCCCAAATTCTCCCGCCAGTGGATAGATAGTGCTAACTTTGCGCAGCCGATTCTTCCTCGACGACTGGAAAAAGGTGCATCAGAACCAACCCGCCATGCCGCCCTTTTTAAGATCCGGGATCCGTGTGTGATGGGAGGCCTGGGAGACTAGAAACAGTGTTGTTTATAAGGCTTTGAAAGCATCCTGGAGATGCTAATATGGCACGACGTTGATAGCCACCGGGGTCCGGTCGAAAAATAAACCACATATGTTAATCTCAACCATGAGCCAACGAAAAACTTTTTAAAATAACATGCTTGATCTTGTGTCCGAGGTTTTCACACGTATGTAATTGGGAGAGATTAGTACTACTTTCAGTATTGTATCGGATTTAATTTCCCTCCTGCCGTTCGCTTCGATTCCTTCTGCGCTCTTCCATGAAGCAAAGTATCACACGTACGAAACATACTGTAGGTAGGTAACTTGCAGCGGATCCTGGAGGCTCTTTAAACACCAAGACTGCGCAAAAGTCCGTCTGCGTGAAGCATTAAAATACATGATGAGATACCGAAATGAAGACACTCTCAACGTCCAAGGTGACGGAAGCGTTACGATAATAGGTGCCTGGGTAGGTGACAAATGGTTCCAATTTCCTAACAGTCCAGCGAGTAATATACGAATGTTTCGACATCGTCAATCTTTCTATATTACGGGTTTGCTTAATCAGCCTTCGGGACCTTGGCTCAAGCTCCCAGACAGACGAGGCTTCAACCGGTAAAACAATATGGAACCTGCACCTCCGCTATCAATTTGTTGCATGACAACTGACAAAAAAAAGACTCACTTAGCCGGACGAACCACTTTCTCGGCTGGAGTTTTGCGCGATATTAAGTAGTCCGCTTACAAGAATATAGAGAGGCAACGATGCTCAATCTTCTGTACAAAGCTAGATTTCTCGGCTAATTACAGAATCATTACGGTACATTGAGGGATCGCCTGCATCAACAATGTCGGCACTTGGGTTGCACCCAGAATCATGGGACGAGTTCTCGAAATCGAGAACTCTCTCAGCTTATTCGGCAATGTTCAGATGGCATTGTTTGACCGGCTCATATGCGATAGCCTTTTGCCTCGTGACTAGAATGAACTTGAGATATATCTCGCGCAGTTGGCGCCCTTCCCAATGCACATGCCGCACCCCGTTCTTCTGATCCCATTCAAAGTAGCGAATTCCACGACATCGGATTGATATTAGTACCACGAAATCACAAGAAGCTTTTAGAGAGCAGACTGCTTGCAAAAATGATCGCTAAAGTCACATTGGCAGTAGTCCTACTCGCTGGCCCGCTGGGCAGCTTGGCACACCCGCACCCGATAGATGAACCCGAGTTTCAACACCATGCCAGGCCCCTTATGGAGCGATCGCTGGATCACTGCGCAGGACAGTTTGAAGAACCTGAGTTCATGAAGAGAACGATTGACCGTCACAGTGACGAGTACGACAGGCTGCGGCGGGCTTTGGGCATAGAGCGAGAGGGAAGGTTAGTTAACAAAAGTCCTGAATTCCTACACTTGAAGTGCTCAGTAGACATCCCTGAGCCACGATCTCACAGTTTATGCCGTTTATACAGCCCGCACATCTCTAAACGAGATTACCTCTCTGTCTCTCGTATCGACCACAAGAGTAACAAGCCTGTCTCCAAGGGCATGGATCTAAAGACCTTGTTCACCGACTACGGAGCATGCATGCTCATGCCTGCCGTAGACCAAGGTCCACTTTGTATGTGAAAACTGCCCGGCAAGGTCTCAGAGACGTCTAAATATGAGTCTTGATGCTTAGCAAGCTGACATGAGTTCGTCATCTATTTTCCAGATGTCAAAGGCGAGGAAGTTCGCAAGGACATCACCAATGGCGAAAAGGGCATTCCCATGACCCTGGCCATTCAGGTTGTTGATTACCAGACTTGCAAGGTCATGAACGACGCCTACGTCGACATTTGGAGCTCCAACTCAACGGTGAGCAGGCAGGCAACCTAGTCGCAGGCAGTCAGGTCCCTCCTCGAGCTGGCTGCGGGATTTCGGTGTGATCTGGAACTAATATAAAACTGTAGGGACTGTATGTCGGCGTTCAGGGGTATCCTGGCATGGGTGATCCGAACGATGCCAGCATCCTCAAGGGCACCACACTACGTGGCGTGCAGCCAACTGACAACGCTGGTGTGGCTTCTTTCGACACGCTGATGCCAGGCCATTATGAAGGCCGTGCAACCCATATTCACGGTGAATAGGCCTCCCTTGCTTGCTCTTGACTCCTGAACTTGCTTGACTTCATGTAACAAACGCGTGGTTTGAGAGCACACATCTAACAGTTGGAAATCACGCACAACAGCTATTGTCTACCTTGGAGCCACAAAGCTTGCCAACAACACGCTCTCCGGAGGACGCGCCGCCCACATCGGCCAACTATACTTTGACCAGTCGCTGGTGACAGCCACGACCAAGGTAATGCCCTACAGCACCAATACGATGGCTATCACACCAAACATACGCGACTTCCTCTTCATGCAGGGGGCCAACGGCGACGACCCGATTGTCCGTTACGCCCTGGTAGGCAACAAACTCGAGGACGGTATTTTCGCGTGGATCCGCTTCGGCGTGAGGGCCAACGCTGACCTCCCCGTCAACCCTGCTGCCTTCTGGACCGCTAACGGCGGGGTCATGAACCCGACGGGTCCGATCTCCAAGATCGGAGGGGGCTGGCCCTGGCCGAAGAACAAGGCCAGAGCTGTAGCTGATGCTGTGGAAAAGAGGGACGCCGAGTAGGCGAGCAAGGCAGGGACAAGGACGCACAATATGGCTTTGGTATGCGGAGTTTGTCTCTGGGTGTAGTTTTAGCTGACGTAGGAGGACAAGCAGGGGGAGAAACATGAAAGAAACATTTGCTTGCCAGTCCCAACCCTAACCAACGAACACCGCCACACACAAGTGCAGGTCTGTTATGTCCGTGTGGCTGACAACACATCCGCCGCCATACATCTCAAAACCGACCCTCTCAGGCTTGACATACGTCTTCGCGACTAACCCCAGGGATTGCACACTTGGCAATCGCTATGCGATCATCGATTTCCGTCGGTACTCGCGATTCATGAGCCGTATAAGGTGCCTTGCAGTGCAGAAAAGGCGGTTCCGCTTTTGCGTCACACGATTTAATCATCCCGAGCCCGATGCGTTTGACCAGCGCGGGTGCATCTTGCATTGCGGAGGGTTGCATTGCCTACTTTTCGGTGAAATTAGACCATGGTTCGAACATGTTCTCCCCACCAAATCCCCGCATTCATCTGCCGCAAAAGCCTCGGCAGTCCGGGTGCATATAGGGCGAAGTGTAAAGAAGGTTGCTTGTACCTGCGGGCCGTTCAACTGAGAACCGTCGCAACCCTTGTAAACCTACCTAGTCGCCGTTGCATGCGGATTTTCACTACAAGCGCCCGCTCATGAGAGGCGGATGTGGTCAGATTATGCTTGGATACTTCCCCGCACAAGGATGGCATTGGTGGTGGGACAGCGTAGTGTTCATTACCACGAACTGACGGGGTGGCTTTCGTTCGGGATAATATTCAGCGAGAACATGAAATCGTGGTTTTTTATGCATCTGGGAAGCGCTCATATCCTCCGAGATATATAACAACAGTACAAGTTCGCCTGCCTGGTCCACCTTCGACATTTAGCCTACTAGCCGGGGTGCCCATACTTCAAGATGTCGGTCTCTATCTCCCAATTGTCGTTCGAGCATCACCGCGAGGCCATCGGAATCGGAGAAGCCGCCCCTCGTATCTCCTGGCGCTTCGCCGGTGAAGTGTCCGAGTGGGAGCAGAGCGCTTTCGATATTGAAGTTGCCCGCAGCATTCAAGGAGTCCGCGCGCCGTCCAACATCCACTCCTTCAACTCGTCCCAGTCCCTCTATAACAACTGGCCTTCCGAGCCTCTCAAGTCCGCCGAGCAAGCCTCAGTCAGAGCACGGGCCCATGGAAAGGATGGGCAACCATCTACGCCCTGGTCTGACTGGGTCACCGTCGAGACAGGCCTGCTCTCGTCCGAGGATTGGCGCGGTGCCGTGCCCATCGGTGCCGACAGGCCCCTTGACACCAGCATTTCGAAGCAGCCCCTCTACTTCCGCAAAGACTTCTCAGTCGCCGACAAGATCCAGTATGCCAGACTCTATATCACTGGCCTCGGCATCTATGAAGCCGAGATCAATGGCAAGCGGGTAGGGGACCATGTCCTCGCCCCAGGCTGGCAAGCCTACAATACCCGTCACGTCTACGACACGTACGACGTGACGAACCTTATCCAAGATGGTGAAAACACAATAGGCGCTATTGTTGGAGAGGGTTGGTTTTCCGGGCCTCTACAATGGGACGCTATCAAAAACAACTGGGGAGACTCCATTGGGGTCCAGGCACTCCTCGTCGTCACCAAGGAAGATAACTCCACAGTCATTGTGCCAACCGACAACACCTGGAAGGCCAGCACCGGCCCAATCATAAGCTCTGGAATCTACCTCGGCGAGGTATACGATTCCAGGCTGGAGGCAGCCATCGAGGGCTGGTCCACTCCCGCTTTCGACCAGTCCGCGTGGCTCGGCACCAAGGAGCTTCCCGCAATCAGGGGTGAACTACTCTCTCCCGACCAACCTCCCATGCGCAAGCTTGAGGAGAGAAAGCCGGAGGTCATTTGGACGTCGCCATCTGGAAAGACTCTTGTTGATTTTGGCCAGAACCTTGTCGGCTGGTTGCGTATCAATGTTGATGGACCCAGTGGCGCAAACGTCACCATTCGGCACGCCGAGGTCATTGAGAACTCTGAGCTCGGTACGCGTCCTCTCCGCTTCGCCAAGGCAACGGACACCATCCTTTTGAACGGAAACGGTCCGCAAACGTGGGAGCCCAGGTTCACATTCCACGGCTTCCGGTATGCTGAAGTCAACGGTTGGCCTGCCGGTGCGGCGCCCATTGCCGACTCCCTCACGGCTGTGATCGTGCACACTGATATGGAGCGCACGGGTTGGTTCGAGTGCTCTCACGCGCTGCTAACAAAATTCCATCAAAATGTTGTGTGGTCAATGAAGGGCAATTTCCTCTCGCTGCCCACAGACTGCCCGCAGAGAGACGAGCGCCTGGGCTGGACCGGTGACGCACACGCGTTCGGTCCCACCGCCAACTTCCTATACGACACTGCAGGCTTCTTCCGCGGGTGGCACAGGGATGTCTGGGGCGAAATGCAAACTGTCGGCACTATGATGGTACCCAGCACTGTCCCAATCCTCCCACCAGGCCGTCCTAACCCGAACCAGGGAACTGCGTTCTGGAGTGATGTGGCAACTGCAGGGCCCTGGAACCTCTATCGATTCTTTGGTGACGAGGTTATGCTCGAGGAACAATACCCCCAAGCAAGCGGCTGGATCGACAAGGGCGTGCCCCGAAACGAAGTTGGCCTCTGGAATCGCGACATCTACCAGTGGGGTGACTGGTTGGACCCCTTGTCCCCGCCCTGGGACGCCGGTGCCGCCACAACCGCCAGGCCCCTCGTTGCGGACGCCTACCTCATCCGCATGACGGAGCTGATGGCCAACATTTCCGACGTGCTGGGGAAGACAGCTGAGGCTGATAGCTACAGGCAGCAGCACGCCAACCTGGTCTCCGAGTTCCAGAAGGCCTGGATGCAGGACGGCAAGCCGGCCAACCACACACAGACCGCGTACGCACTGGCGCTCAACTTTGGTCTCTACACCGACGAGGCCCAGCGCTCCGCCGCCGCCGATGACTTCCGCACGATCATCGCTGCCAATGGCTATCTCGTTGGGACCGGCTTCGCCGGCACGCCGGCCCTAGGGCCCGCGCTACGCGACATAGGAGCCACAGAGGACTTTTACAGCATGCTGCTCCAGACACGCGTGCCTTCATGGCTGTACCAGGTCGTAATGAACGGCACTACCACCTGGGAGCGCTGGGACAGTCTGATGCCCGACGGAACGATCAACCCGGGCGACATGACTAGCTTCAACCACTACGCATTCGGCTCCGTGTCCGAATGGATCCATCAGACTATCGGCGGGCTGGCGCCGGCCGAGCCCGGGTGGAAGAAGATCGAGGTCGCACCCGTGCCCGGTGGTGGCATCACCAACGCTGACACCAAGCATCTGACCGGCTACGGCGAGACGAGGGTTAAGTGGGTGATTGAGGGAGGAGAGTTCAAGTTGGAGGTCTGGGTTCCGCCGAACTCAAGAGCTGCCGTCACCCTGCCCAAGAGCGGTGAGCAAACCGAGGTTGGGTCTGGATACCACACATTTTCTGAGACAGGATTCTAGACGGCTCGTCCGGTGAATATTTCATCAAGATAAGGATGCGGAAAATAGCCAATATCATATGCAATTTACTGCAAACCGGGTAAATCCCTCCTACACATTTGCTGTCTGAATATGAATGCATGAAGGCCTGGGCCATATCGACGCTTATTACAGGGTACCTGCAGGTGGTAGCAGGATATTGTCCAGCACCCCCTGTTTTGATCGCGATCTCCATGTCTATCTCGCCTTTATTGTCCCTGTCTTCATCTTTTACTCTCATTTGGGTTCTCGTCGTCCCCACCCCCACTACCACCGATTTACCCCATTCCGACACTGAAGATCTTGCCTGCAAGAGGTTTTCTTCCTCTATGTATTCCCGGAGCCGTCGCCCCCGTTTCCTTGACGCCACTAGCCTTGGCAGCGCGATTTCCCACCATTAAGGGGACATAATAATGGCCCGATCTACAGCAGTATCCCGTTGGTGCCGCTGTGGTGCTGAGCTACTCTAAAAGCGGTACAGATGAGATCCGACCATGCCTCAAGACACAGCTTGGCGGCTAAAATGTTAGCTTTCTTTCCTTTCAGGGCCTTGATCAGTGTGGGCCAAGACTCGGGACCGAAAAGATGACCATTGAAAATTGATGATGAAATGATTGGCACGAATTCGACAATATGGTATACTATAAGATGTCACCGACTGCGTTCTTCACATGACCTATGCATCATAGAAATCACAGGCCTCATCTGTGACCCTACAACCAAGTCATAGCCATGCGTTCCTCGCACCTTCTAATGCAGCTCTCGCTTGGCGCGCTCAGCTTGGCTGAGGAGTTCGACTATGTCGTCGTCGGTGCCGGTACTGCAGGCCTCGTCATCGCAAACCGACTTTCCGAGAACCCCGCTATCACCGTTGCCGTGATCGAGCCCGGCGGCGACGAGCGCGACAACCCCCAGATCAAGAGTGCCGGTGCCTTTCTCCAGGCTTTCAACACCCATGTTGACTGGAGATATCGCACAGTGAACCAACCCTTTGTCAACAATCGCCCTCTGGAGTACCATCAAGGGAAGGCCATAGGAGGAACTAGCACCATCAACGGTGGGTTGTGCTTTTTTCATAGGGCCATCCGGGCCGAACGCAGACTGACACTGATTCTGCACAGGGATGAACTACATTCGCGCAGAAAAGGCTGAAATCGACGTCCTGGAGCGCCTGGGGAACCCCGGCTGGAACCGGGACACGCTCTTCCCCTACTACAAGCGCAGCGAGCGGATCACCCCACCCACCGAGGCCCAGGCCAAGGCCGGACTGCGGTATAGGGCCGAGTACCACGGCGTTGATGGACCTTTGCGCACAGGCTACCGCTTTGACACGGCCAACACAACTTACGGGTTGCAGATCCGCGAGGCCTGGGCCGCCATTGGTCTACCAGACAGCGACGACTCCGGTGGCGGCAACGTCCACGGCGTGTCGTCCAACCTCATGACTATCGACCGAGACTCAGATATGAGATGGGACGCCGCGAGGGCGTACTGGATCCCAGCGGAAACGCGGGCAAATCTGAAGATGATCAAGGGCACCGTCAGGAAAGTAATCTGGGACAGTGGCACAACTGCAGATGCAAAGGCGAGCGGCGTAGAGTATTTGTCGGCAACTGGAGAGTCTGTAATTGTTGACGTCAGAAAAGAGGTGGTTCTCTCGGCGGGCTCTCTTAGGAGTCCTGGAATTCTCGAGGCGTCGGGTGTGGGCAATCCCAGGTATGTCCTATTCTGGATGTCAAATACAGAACCGTTTTCTAACAACAGGCCCATCGCCAATCTCTGGACGGCAGCATTCTCGAGTCACTAGGTATAGAAGTCAAGGTCAACCTTCCAGGTGTCGGGGAAAACTTTCAGGAGCAGCCCAATAGTGGCCTCAATTATATAACGCGCGCGCAGCTGTCCCAGGGCACCAACGTCATGCAGACCTTCGCCACAGCCGCCGACGTCTTTGGCAGCGAAAACATCCGAGCTGTCGCTGACTCCGCGCTGGCAAACCTCACTACCTGGGCAAAACTCGCTGTAGACGCTTCCGGCGGCCCAAGCGTGGTCAACCAGACAGCCGTTGAGACGCTCCTACGCGTGCAGCACGACCTCATCTTCAACCAAAGCGTCACGTCGGCCGAGATTCTCTCGATCATTAGGCCCGGCGGGTCGCTGTCGGTCCAGTTTTGGTGGCTTCACCCCTTCTCGCGCGGGAGCGTACACTTGACCAGGGAGTCGCTGGCCAACGCCTCGGTTATCGTGCAGCCGGCCATTGACCCGCGGATGAATATGGTTCCTTTCGACGTGACGGCACAAGGATTCACAGGCAGACTTGGGGACAAATTCTCCGAAACGACGCCCATCAAGGAGCTCAAGGCGTCGAGGGGTGGGTTGGGAGCTAGCGCTACTGACGCACAATGGATCAACTTCGCCAAGACCAACTGTATGTCATTTCCCAGCCATTTGATGCCAATCATACACCAGAAGCTTGCTAACCACATTCTTTTTACTTGGTACAGCGGCCGTCAACTCCCACAATATCGGCACGGCCTCGATGATGAAGCGCGAGCTCGGCGGCGTCGTGGACCCAGAGCTGAGGGTCTACGGAACGAGCAATGTCAGGGTCATTGACATGTCGATCTTTCCGCTGCAATACAGCGGCCATCCGGTGTCAACTATCTATGCCGTGGCCGAGAGGGCAGCAGATATTATGAAGCAGTCATCGCTTTATCCTTTTTGAGACTGGGAAAGGGGCTTGAGATTGGACTTTAGGCTTCTAGTCATTCTAAGAGCAGGCTCAGGCTGGATTTGCTTAAATCTTCACCAGTCGGTCAATACAGATTCATTCAAACTGAAGATAATAGGATATTTATTTTCTCTCGGGCGAAATTCCAGCCAAACCCCGAATTTGTAATAATTCTGTCCGACAAAGAGGTATACATAGGCTGTGTTGCACGCATTCGTCACAAAACATACAGTCTCCGTATTTAGGTCCAGTCGGATCGGACGATACCTTCGGCGCATTTCCTCCTGATACGATCAGCTTACCAGTGCCATTCCCTTAAGTAAGACATACAGTTAAGGGCAGTATCAGGCTCACTGCATCCCAAGGATGGCAACTGCTGTCGATCGCCAAGACAGCTGCCTGATAGCCGGGCTGTGTGCTTTTTCACCAGAGGCCTCCGTTCCAGACGAGAGGTACCCTTTGCCGTGTTTCCGCGCATGGTGGGTAGGGCTTACTGCTCCCCTGTGGCAGACTCGGCAGCTATCCAATTACTGAGCGTATCAAACGGTGTTCTTAGCTACATGAGAGCGCCACACTCCCAACACAAGCACAGCTGCAGTGCAGCACAGCCCATGTGGTTGTTCATAGGCTGTTTTGTATTTTTCTACGGACAAGAAGTGCCTTTACCGCAGGGATCTGCGCAAGAGTGGCCACTGTACCGATAATGTGCGGGCATAGGAAAATGCCCACCGTGGTAATGATTTGTTCAACTGCTTCTTTATTGGTTCACTTGGGAGTTGGAGTACGGTTATTAAGAAGGGGGAAAGAATCAACCAGTTGCCATTCCGGAGACCATCGTTCGTCTTCATTTTCAACGACCAAAATGAATCTCATCCGCTTCTCATACCCTATCACCAAGCCATATCCGTTCCGATGGTTTACCCCTGTGGTCATCGTCGGGGGCCTCGCGCTCGCCGCCCTCTTTGCGTGTCTAACTTACCCGGCCAATGCATACGAAATGATCCCGACGTATACGTCGAACCCAAACAAGACCCTGGACGACGAAGGTACAAAATCACCCTTCAAATGGTGGGACGGAATCAATTTAAATGGCACATGCCAGCCCTACGAACTGTCGATCGGCAGCCGCTTCTTCACCACCAACATGGGATTTTTATACACTGTGGATAAGGTGCGCCTGAAAGATAAAAACGGAAATTTGACAAAGCAAGGCTCGATACCATACTTGAACAACTCCCTGCAGGATTGTCGACCAACTTACGTCATCATCGGACTGATAAAAGACGATTATGCGAAGCCACCGACGTCGTGGATATCATGGGTTGGGCAATCATATTTCCAGGCTAAAGCCACGTATGTTCACCCTCTCGCTATAATGACATCCCCCATTGCTGATATAGAACTCAGCTGCTCCGTTCACACGGAGCATGGTGTAGGCGAGATTGATATCAGCATGATGAAGTCAGGTGTCGCTATGGACGTTTATGACTACATCGTTGACCTTGATACGAATATGAGCATCTGGTGGGGCGCTCGACTGCTCAACTTCCATTGGTTTCGCCTCATGCACGTGCTGTCGAGAAAAGGCTATGT
>JARHUK010002516.1:21094-51715 GCA_031001725.1 Pseudopyricularia javanii | reverse complement strand
ATCTTAGAAGGAATGGAAGCATTGAAATGGTTGTATACCTCAGCATACATTGCCCCTTGATTGATTCCGCCGTCTAAAGTTAGTAGCCCCGATACGAAATGCCGCGCAATTTTCGAAGAGAGCCAAAAAAAATATATCCACAGCTTTCTCTTGCGCCAGTTGCCAAAGAAAGGAAAAAAAGAAAGCAAAATATGTAGTTGCACAAGTCACCCTGCCTCTTTCTCTTTCTCCGTCACGAGGCAGCAAATACGAACCGAAAAGGACATTATTACAACAGATCCCGCCTGACGAACTCGTCACGCAGAGCCTTGCCCAGACCAGCCGGAGAGCGCTCGACAATGACGCCAGCATCCTCGAGGGCCTTGATCTTGGAGTCGGCACCGCCCTTGCCGCCCGAGACGATAGCACCGGCGTGGCCCATGCGGCGACCAGCGGGCGCCGAGATACCGGCGATAAAGGAGACAACGGGCTTGCCACCGTTGACAGTGTTGTTGGCGCGCAGGAAGTCGGCGGCCTCCTCCTCGGCGGATCCACCAATCTCTCCGATCATGATGATTCCGTCGGTCTCGCCGTCCTCGAGGAAGACCTTCAGGCAGTCGATGAAGTTGGTGCCGCTGAAGGGGTCACCGCCGATACCAACGACGAGAGACTGGCCCAGGCCGGCCTGGGTGGTCTGGTTGACGGCCTCGTAGGTCAGGGTGCCGGACCTGCTGACGATACCAATGCGGCCGCGCTTGTGGATGAAGCCGGGCATGATGCCGATCTTGCAAAGGCCGGGGGCGATGATACCGGGGCAGTTGGGGCCGACAAGGCGGGTCTTGCTCTGCGACTTGAGGATCGAGGTGATACGGACCATGTCTGCGGGTTAAAAGTGTCAGAAAGCAAGCCATAGAGGTCAATCGGTTTTTATATGCATTGGCAAGCACGCACCGTGTTGGGGAATGCCTTCGGTGATGCACACAACCAGGGGAACCTCGGCAGCAACGGCCTCCTCTATACCAGCGGCGGCCAACGGGGGACTGTAGCTTTGTCAGTATGTTGCTCTAGCTCTCGTACGATAGAGCGGTCGAGTCTTACGGCACAAAGATGGCGGTGGCATTTGCGCCAGTCTGCCTAACACCATCGGCAACGGTAGCGAAGACGGGGAGGTCAAGGTGTGTCTGGCCAGCCTTCTTGGGGTTTGTGCCGCCAACAACTTTCGTGCCTACATGGGTGGTTTCGTCAGTGGCCGGACTTTGCAGCGGGAGGTTCCCGGGAGGATTTGGCGCCCGGATGGCAACAAACATACCGTAGTCAATGGCCTGCTGTGCGTGGAAACTAAATAGTAGGGAGAACTCGTTGTTAGACCCTGATGGCAGACACCGCAAAAACTCGGGTATGTACGGCGCAGACGGCCCAACAAAGCTGCACTCACGTTCCCTGCTTGCCAGTGAAGCCCTGGAACAGGACCTTGGTGTCGCCGTTGATCCTCAGGTTGTTGATGGTGGCTGCGTAAGGGCTGGAGGACGAGCTGTAGGTCCTCGCCGAGATGTTTCGCAGGAGGGCACCGCTGGGGCGGATTTGTCGCGAAAAGGCCTGCATCTTGGGCAGATTTCAAGCTCGGTAGCGTAGAGAGTTGTTGGGGGGGTTTGGCGATTGGGGTATTGTCGAGGTGAAGAATTGAGGGACTGCGCGAATTGCTGGATCGTCACCTGTCACTGAAGCTTGAAATTTCTCGACGGTTTAGTTTGGCAGCGCAGCACTGACAGTTGCTCTACACCAAATCACACAGCTTGGTCCAACGGTCTAACCTAGTGCGTACACTGTCCTGTGGCCATATTGTAATGGGACTGTGATAGGAATGCGCACTGTATTGGACCCCTGACTTGCCGGTTCTCACAAGGGCCCAAGCGAATACCGGCTCCGATTTCTCCCGTGGCCGTGTCCACTTTTGTATCGACCTCAATTGTCTATGGTCTCTGTTTGGCACATTTCTGTGCAATTGTTTGACGAAATTGCAAACATTGTGGAGGGATCAGGCCCCGAATCTCTTAAATGCGTGCGAGATATTTAGTCAGGCTCTCATGATTCAAAGCAATCCAGAGTCCGGCATCAGCACGCAAGTTAAAGGACCTCAATGTTCTGCCAGGCCAAAGGTACCTCTGATGATTACATAATGATGTCCCTCCCACTTGGTGCGCCTCTCAGCCCCGCTTCGTCACGCCTGCAATCCTGAGCTGTCGAAAAAGTTGGCGGGGAAATCTGAATGGGCAACTCCGGATCGCGCCTCACCATATTTTGACGTGTGTCTACGCCAACTACAGCGGCATATGTGAGCCTCTCACCCGCGGCGCATACATCTCGCAGCCTCCAGACTCTGGTGCTCCCGCCAGGTCTACCACCACAATGTCCACAACTACCGTGGCTCGGTCTGCCACATCCACCTTGGCGCCAGAAGGCGAGCGCTTCCTGCGATGCTGTGCCGACATCGCGAATGCCCTCATTGAGGATTACGAGGCCGCCGTGCGAGACCCAAAGCACCGGTCAAAGGACCTTAACCTGAATACTCTGCGTGGCAAATTCTCCCGCAAGCACAAGCTCAAAAGGATACCTCCCCTGACCGCCATCATCGCCGCCGTCCCCGAGCATTACAAGAAGTACATCCTCCCCAAACTCATCGCCAAACCGATACGAACATCTTCTGGCATTGCCGTTGTTGCCGTCATGTGCAAACCGCATCGATGCCCTCACATCGCATACACGGGCAATATCTGCGTCTACTGCCCGGGCGGCCCCGACTCCGACTTCGAATACAGTACCCAGTCATACACTGGCTACGAGCCGACGTCAATGCGAGCCATCCGCGCCCGTTATGACCCATTCGAGCAGGCCAGGGGTCGCGTGGACCAGCTCAAGGCGCTGGGACACTCGGTGGACAAGGTCGAATACATCATCATGGGCGGCACATTCATGTCCTTGCCCGAGTCGTACAGGGACGACTTCATCTCGCAACTACACAATGCGCTGAGTGGCTACCAAACATCAAATGTCGACGAGGCTGTCGAGGCCGGTGAGATGAGCAATGTCAAGTGTGTCGGTATCACGATAGAGACCAGGCCCGACTACTGCCTGCAGCCACATTTATCCAGCATGCTGAGGTACGGCTGCACCCGATTAGAGATAGGTGTGCAGTCTCTTTACGAGGACGTGGCGCGCGATACCAACAGGGGGCATACAGTCGCAGCTGTCGCCGAGACGTTTTGTCTGTCCAAGGACGCCGGCTTCAAGGTGGTCAGCCATATGATGCCCGACCTGCCCAACGTTGGAATGGAGCGGGATGTAGACCAGTTCCGCGAATATTTTGAAAACCCTGCATTCCGAACGGACGGCTTAAAGATCTACCCGACGCTGGTCATCCGTGGTACAGGTCTCTATGAGCTATGGAGGACGGGGAGGTATCAAAATTACACGCCCAACGGACTCATCGACCTTGTAGCTCGAATTCTCGCTCTTGTCCCGCCATGGACGCGAATCTACCGTGTCCAGCGCGATATTCCCATGCCTCTGGTTAGTTCGGGCGTCGAGAACGGTAACCTGCGGGAGCTGGCGCTGGCGCGGATGAAGGACTTTGGCACCACATGCAGAGACGTGCGAACGAGGGAGGTCGGGATAAACGAGGTCAAGCACAAGATACGGCCGAACCAGATCGAACTCGTCCGGCGTGACTACGTCGCCAACGGCGGCTGGGAGACGTTCCTTGCCTACGAGGATCCCAAGCAGGACATCCTGGTCGGCCTGCTACGCCTGCGCAAGTGTTCGGAAAAGTACACGTTCCGCGAGGAGCTCACGGGCCAGCCGACCAGCCTGGTGCGGGAGCTGCACGTCTACGGCACCGCGGTGCCGGTGCACGCGCGAGACCCCAAGAAGTTCCAGCACCAGGGGTTCGGTACGCTGCTGATGGAGGAGGCGGAGCGCATCGCGCGCGACGAGCACGGCAGCGAAAAGATCAGCGTCATCTCGGGCGTCGGGGTTCGCAGCTACTACCAAAAATTGGGTTACTGGCTTGATGGGCCTTACATGAGCAAATGGCTGGATGGGCGACCAAGTCCTTAGATACGAGCCAGGTAGGCAAGCAATCGCTGAGAAAACAAGCATACATGCCATCTTCTACATTACGCATTTTTTTCTTGTGATTTCTCCTATCCCCTTTTTGCTTGGGCCCGCAGAAGTTCTGACATATAACGGATGCACGCCGACATTACCACATTATTGAACGAAACAAGCTCCCTGAAAAGGATTTCCCTTTGATTCTTTCTGGCATTCATTACTTTTTGTTCACACTTGTACTATGGTATATCACACAGGTTGATATATACACTGGCACAGATACGATTATACCTACCGTCATCTTCCAGACGGCCGCCCCCACCATAAGATACAACACAACATCGCCACCAACGACGGACCAAAACCAGGCAACCAACCACGGTATGGTAGCGCTGGACGTTGGGCGCTTAAACTCGGCGGCAAATCCAACTTGGGGGACCAAATAGCAGTCGCATGATGCCTCACATGATGCGACCGCCTGCCCTCTGTTGACCGAACTGGTGTTGGCCATCGCAATAGACTGTGCGCGGCATTGCCAACATTGGTTCTCCCTGCCTGCTTAGGACTCAATCGCTCATCCCCGCAGAGCAGAATCCATTCAGCACAGCAGTGAGCCATGTCTAGTCTTCAAAAAGCCTTTACGAGATTTTCATCGTTTTTCAGTACCCGCGCCCCCCAGGTTTCAGTGCCCGCATCACTGCCAGAAACACAGCACGATGCCTCCACGCGGGGCCCCTCAAACCCACGCTATCGCGCCTGCCAGGTACTAACGGAGCACGGCGTTGCCAATACGGTCTGGTTCCAGGAAGTTTTCAGCATATATGACAAAAAGCACTGCTTTGGCGATTTATTTGTGGTCGTTGCAGAGCCACAAAAGGCCGCGGAAATTCTCCTAGCCAAGGCTAGCTACACGTTACAGACCACGGAAAGCAGCGCAGACGAAGACGATGACATTATCAGCCGAGGGTCTATCAGGCTCAAGCCCCCGATGCAGGAAATCGCCGTCAGCAACGCGGAGCATGCCGACTGCCTGGTCCTGATCGATGCAATTGCATGGCGCTATGACCCTTCCAAGGCGACAGCGGATCCAGGTCAACCTCCATTGCCTGCGTTGAGCGACTACCTCGCCTCTTTGATGGGCTTCTGGCTACGTCTTTCGGAGAAAGAGTACGTTTCTTCTTTCTACTGGGCGCATCAGCTTAGCGCCATGATCCATAGAGGATATTCCATTGGCGGAGCTCAAGGGGTGCTCATCAAGAACGTCGACTTTGCCAACAAACTGCCTTTGGAGTTGCGCGAACTTCATTACGACCTCATTGGTGATTACCCAGGAAAGAGTGATATTGGCAACTTTAGGAAGCACCAATATCATGTCATGCGGTCTCGCCAAATCCTAGAGGGTGGTTTTACCCCGCGGCCATATCCCACCGGGAACGTACCTCTTTCACTGGCCGAGTTTCCTGACCTCACAGGCGTGTATTATATGTTGGAAACAGAACAGAATGCGAAAAAAAGGTCGAGCAAGTCGAAGTCCAAAAGGACGACTAGAAAGGTGCGTAGTACACTGCCAGAGTCTCAGTATTCTCGGCCATGCTAACAGTTACCGAAGAACAAAACAAATCCGAAAAGGCCACTACCTAGCATCGATGAAGGCCCAAGCGGGCCAGCGATATCCGCTACGGATACAAGTATCAGACAGCCGGCACCCTTGGGCGAGGAGTCAACCGGCACGGCTTCCAATCCCGAAAATTTCCGCATACAAATCATGTCCGACCTTCATCTGGAAACGCCCAAGTTGATGCCCATGTACAATGATTTTACGATCCCCCCACGCTGTACCAACCTTGCACTTTTGGGAGATATTGGCAGCGTCTGGGATGAGCGGCTGTTTCACTTCCTCCGTTTGCAGCTTCTCCAGTTCAAGGTTGTCTTCTTCTTGATGGGAAACCATGAGCCGTACCAACCAGATGAAGGCATGGGAGACCAATTTGCTACCTGGGAGAAGGCGGCTTCCGTGATGCGCGACTTTGAGAAAGCCCATAACGCAACAACGGTAGGCTCACGCAATTCAGAGGACGGCTTCGGCCTGTCCCAGCCCGGCGTTTTTGTATTCCTCAACCGCCGCCGCTTCGACCTCTCGCCGACCGTCACGATCCTGGGCGCGACACTCTTTTCTCGGATATCCGACGACCAGCGCAGGACCGCGTCGCTTTTCCTCTCGGACTTTTCCAACATATCAAACTGGACCGTCGACGACCACAACGCCGCGCACGCGCGGGACCTGGCCTGGCTAAACAGCGAGGTTGCAGCCCTGGAGTGCGAGGGCAAGTCCGTCGTGATCCTGACGCACTATAGCCCGACCATGCTGTCCGAGGCACACGATCCAGTTCACCTCGAGGACGACAGGGGCGTCATGAGCGCGTTTGCCACCGACCTTGGCGGCGAGCTCTGCTGGACCAGTCGGTGTGTCAAGGCTTGGGCGTTTGGGCACACACATTTCAACTGCGACTTTGTGCTGCGGCGCGACATTGAGGGTGTCGGAAACGTTGTTAATGACTTGAGAGTTGTGGCCAACCAGCGGGGATATGGTCGAGAGGAATCGTACAGCTTTGACACTGAAAAGGTGATCACTTTGACGCCGGTATAGTGCATATAGAAGATGAAATGAACAATTACACGAACTCATTAAGCCTTCCGTTTGATTTCATGGGGCAAAGAGTCTCAAAATTCAAATGTATTACTACAAGCTGGTATAAGATACACTCTACTGTTAAAAGCCACACCCTGTATTACCAACCCCATTCTCGCCTCTCACAAGGCTCGTCTATCTCGCAATTACCTCCGCTCCAAGTCGATCTCAACCAAACCTTACAGATTGGCAAGGAGGGCGACACCGCCAAACAAGGCAGCAGCACCGATGGCGGCGGTCTGCATGGGAGCGGCGCCAACAGCGGGCTCGCCACCGTTTCCGCCGTTGCCGTTGCCGGAACCGGAGGTGGGAGTTGGCGTGGTGTTAGGAGGGGTGACTCCTGAGGTAAATGGGACACCGGCGACAGGGGTGGCGCCGCTGAACATGGGCGTTCCAGAGGTGGCGGAGCTGTCGGGGCGAGCATCGACGTTGTTGGGGTTGAGGACGCTGAAGGGGAGTTAGCCAATTGCTTAATATGAGGACAACCAATGATACAAAGAGAAATGGTCAACTCACTTGTCAACAATGTGGATGACACCGTTGTTTGTCAGGACGTTGGACGAGATGATCTTGGCAGAGTTGACAAAGATTCCAGAGCTCGTGTTGGTAAACGTCAGCTTAGCGCCATTGAGCGTGGTCAGGCTGGCGTTGTTGAGCGCATTGCTGTACAGGGGGCGGGAGCCCTGGACGACGTGGTACTGCATGACCTGCGACAGCTGGTCGGCCGACATCTTGGACTCCTCGAAGGAGCTGCCGACGCGGTTGAAGGCGTCGTTGTCGGGCACAAAGATGGTCAAGTCGCGCAGGCGGTCAAGGCGCGAGCTGATGTCGGCGCGGCGCAGGGCGCCGGCAGCGGCGGTCAGGTTCATGGTAGCAAGGGTCTGGGTGTCGTTCAGGGGCACGGTGAGGACGCGGTTGATGACGTGGATGACGCCGCCGGTGTAGTTGATGTTCTGTGGAGAGGAGAGTTAGCCAGGTGCCAAATGCGCGCACATACGCACACGTATGTGAATGCAGGACAAACATACCGGAGTGATCACGGTAGACGTGTCCCTGAAGCCCGAGAAGAAGGTGGCGTTCCCATCCTGGCGCTTGAAGCTGATGCGCTGGCCGCCGGTGATGTTGGAGTACGGAGCCACGTTCAAGGCCGTCGAGACAACCCTGCTCTGGTCGTTGATTTGCGAGTCGTAGAAGGTGCCGTTCAGGACGTGGTAGCTCAGGAGGGCGACGACGCCGGCCGAGGTGGTGTCGTTGAAGGGCGTGGCGTTGGGCCCGTTCATGAAGTCGGCAAGCGCGCTATTGCTCGGCGCCAGGAAGGTCACATTCTGCGAGAGGGACAGCTGGGCGAGGAAGGTAGGCTGGGTCCCGAGCAGGGCGATGATGTTGGACAGGTCCGGGTTGTTGGCCAGGGCCGTGGTCAGGGGTATCGTGCTGCCATTGGTGTTTTGCTGGGCCAAGGCCACGGTGGCGGCAAGGGCCAGGGAGAGGAGCTGCTTGGAGTGCATGGTGATGCTATTAGGTAGGATTTAGGGATGATTAGGTGGGAGATGGAAATAAGTGATATTGTCGGACGATTAGTTGCAAGGTTCCAGACAAGCAGGCGCTTCGGCCGAGATATTATCTTAGGTGATGTGTTGATATCACAAAAGACTTCAGGAGATGGGAGGGCTGGCCTGGCATTTTAAGCACAGTTGACCTCATACTTGGGCATCTTTCCTGCGCGTCATCAAGCAAGAGGTCCAAAAGTTCCGAGGGTCAACGTATGGACGGCATGAGAACAGACTGACCCGGTCTACGATTCCAACACAGCTTCAACACCGGGTTTGTGGTGATGGCGAAAGTAACAAATGACGGTGGCGCACTTGCTGCGCGTCCGTCGTCGGCATCGCCAAGGACGTCAGCGCTAGATAGACGACAAGAAGCACGTCTCCCCGCTTAGCCTGGTCCATAGGGCCCAAAGGAGTGGCGGAGGTGATCAGATGGAAATGCTGCTCAGCAACACTGACGACTCCTGCTTTGTCACTAGACTTACATACCACGGAGCCCAGCCAGGTTGAAGGTTACATCTGCGTCTGCAGTCATACCCACCATGTGTGGCCTTGGTTCTGGAGGCAAGTCGTTGCAGGGAACGGTAGCTGTTGGCCGTGCTCAACGGTAGCGGTCCCGTCTCTGTAGACAAAGTACAGTGCAGACATGTATTCCCGAGTTCCTCAAGCTTTGTAAATGACCGCTCGCCTTGGCAATGCCTGCTCACTGCTTTGACCTCGCCGTCAGCTCTGGAGACTAGCAGAAATTCCTGACTAATAATCATAGTTGACGCGTCGGGTCAGATTCTAAAGAAAGCCAAGAGCGGCACGGCCAGAACAGGGTGCTTGCGCGGAAACAAGCAGATGGCCAGTGTGGGTGCTGGAGGCCATTATCCAGATTCGCAATTGGCTGAGAATCGTAAAAGATGGTGTCCTGTCACTGGCATCTGCCAGAACTTCCGTTAACCGCTCACAGGTCATCGTTCTTCAACTATGTGTAATAGACATAAGAGGCCCCGATATTGGAAGGGTTAGGGTTGTGTCGAACCACGCGTTTTGATCTCCGGACCTCCGGTGGACAACGCCGATGCTTGTCACGACTTTGAAACTCTTTGCTCACTTGGACGTAGGTGAAATTAGCAATGCTTTGCTTTTGCTTTCCTTGGTTTCCAAGGTCTCTCCGCACTAGTCATCCTAAAGCTGACTTAGGAGCGCAGCGGCTCTGATGCCACCTTGAGAGTAAATGTTTGAGGGTTCAGAGCTTGTAGGGAGAGATCCCCAGGCGTTCTGCGATATAACGGATGCGATGCAGGCCTCCTTTTTGTGTCGGCGCAGTGTGATGGGGAACAAGCTCTTGGTCAGACAAACGTCGTGAATAGCTTTAACTCGGCGCGTCGCGTCTCGGCCGGTCCATGACCAAAAGACTGTCGGTACTGGATAGCCAGCTTGCTCGATCGCGCGGTTGTAATTTGGCCATTGCTTCTCTGCATGCAACGGTCGAAACGGTCGAATCCAGTGCCGCCGCCGCCAGATGATGTTGCCAATGGATATATCAAGCTCAAGGTAATTAATTGATCGAGTGTTGGTGAGAAAATCAAGACACAAAAAGACGCCTGACCCTAGCTCAGCTTTTGCTAGTACTACTAGGTACCTTGAAAAGACCCTTCTTGGCCCCAAATCCCGATGGCACAGTAGGTACCTCAATGTACTGGCCCCACCCTAGCCTCCACTAGCGGCCATCGTCCAAAGAACAAACAATCTACGACTTCCCGCACGGCCTCCCCCTCGCTGCAACCCACCGCCATCATCCGTCGCCGCAAATCCCCGGCCGTCAACCAAGTCCGCCCGCCCAAGATGCTGTCCGGCGTCCTCCTCTTCAACCTCAAAGGCGAGAACCTCATATTCCGCAGCTTCCGAAACGACTGTCGGCCCCGCCTCGCCGACGTCTTCCGCATCCAGGTCATCAGCGCTCGAGAGACGCGGTCGCCCATCCTGACCCTCGGCAGCACCACCTTCAGCCATGTCAAGCACGAGAACATCTACCTGGTGGCCATCACTAAGAGTAACGCCAATGCCGCTCTCGTGTTTGAGTTTCTGTACCGCCTGATACAGCTGGGCAAGGGCTACTTTGGCAAGTTCGACGAGGAGGCTGTTAAGAACAACTTTGTGCTGGTCTACGAGCTGCTAGACGGTGTGTGTCCCCATGGTTTCCCAGCCCCCCGATCCTTCCCGTGACTGACGCCCGCGCCTCGCTCTCGCAGAGATCGTCGACTTTGGATACCCCCAAAACACCGAGACCGACACGCTGAAGATGTACATCACCACCGAGGGCGTCAAGTCCGAACACCGCCCCGAGGACTCGGCCAAGATCACCATGCAGGCCACCGGCGCACTGTCGTGGCGCAGGGCGGACGTCAAGTACCGCAAGAACGAGGCCTTTGTCGACGTCATCGAGGACGTGAACCTGCTCATGTCCGCCGCCGGCGCCGTCCTCCGCGCCGACGTCACGGGCCAGATCGTCATGCGCGCGTACCTCTCCGGCACACCCGAGTGCAAGTTCGGCCTCAACGACCGGCTGCTCCTCGACGGTGACGGCATGATGAGCCTGCCGTCGGGCAACCGAATGGGTACAAAGGCCACCAAGGCGGCGGCCGGCAGCGTCACGCTCGAGGACTGCCAGTTCCACCAGTGCGTCAAGCTTGGCAAGTTCGACTCGGACCGCATCATCAGTTTCGTGCCGCCCGACGGCGAGTTCGAGCTGATGCGGTACCGCGCCACCGAGAACGTGAACCTGCCGTTCAAGGTCCACGCCATCGTCAACGAGATCGGCAAGACAAAGGTCGAGTACAGCATCGGCGTCAAGGCCAACTTTGGCCCAAAGCTCTTCGCCACCAACGTTGTCGTCCGCATCCCGACGCCGCTCAACACGGCCCGCATTTCGGAGCGCTGCACCCAGGGCAAGGCCAAGTACGAGCCGTCCGAGAACCACATCATCTGGAAGATCGGCCGCTTCGCCGGCCAGTCCGAGTACGTCCTCTCTGCCGAGGCCGAGCTCACCAGCATGACAAGCCAAAAGGCCTGGAGCCGGCCGCCGCTGAGCATGAACTTTAGCCTGCTCATGTTCACCAGCAGCGGCCTGCTGGTCCGCTACCTCAAGGTGTTTGAGAAGAGCAACTACAGCAGCGTCAAGTGGGTGCGGTACCTGAGCAGGGCCGGCAGCTACGAGATAAGGTTCTGACATGTGTCACCCGGTTTTGCTTTTTGGGGGCATGGCAAGGCGTTGGGGGCTGGGTTGGCTTTGTTGCTCTGGTTGCCGTTCATCAGCTGGAGATTTTGGTCCAAGTTTGTTTATCAGTATACCTATATATCTTGTGTTGCTGGCTCACATACGGCTTCTATACCAACTACTGACGATAACTACGAATACACGATCGCTTGAAACAGTCTGCGCTCATTCGGGTACGGCAAGTTCTTTCTCGGACGCTTTATTACTAACAAGGCTCTTGCGACATCCTCGGATGCGCTTGTCGCGCTCAGGCCTCACCTTAGCACAGGCACCAAAACACTACTTGCCTGCAATCGTCGGCTTGATGCCCATGTCCTGGGCCTCAATCTTGAGACAGGTGGGAATGAAATCCCACAGGGTCTGCTTCTTGGAAACGGTCGGCTCCCACCCCAGGTGCTTCCGGGCCCGCTCCGCGACGCCCTGCGAGTTGCCCAGCGTCGTCCAGTTGGAGATCTTGTCGGCCTCGACCTTCTCCGTCTTGGCCTCCGCCACGAACCCCTGCTCCTTGGCCGCCTCGACGAGCTTGGTGGAGACCTCGCTCCAGAGGTGCGGCGTGCCGGAGTCGACGAGGAAGTAGGCGTGCTTGCCGAATAGCTCCGGGTCGTCGCGGCGCGCAGGGTCGAGGGCCGCCTCCACTAGCAAGACGAACAGGGTCGCCAGGTCCTCGACGTGTATGTTGTCCCACTGCGTCTTGCCCGTGCCCACGACGGGCCCGTAGCCGTTCTTGAGCACGTATTGGGCCAGGAAGGGGACCTGTTGGGATTTGGTGTTGGTGGTGCCCCGGCCGGTGCCGTATATGACTGGAGGGCAGAGCATTGCCTGTTTGTGTGTTTGCGCGTGTTTATGTGAGTATGTGCATAGAAGTGGGTTTTTTTTCGTCTCAGGAAGGGAATTATTTTCTTACAGTCCTGACGCCGGGGATGTCGTTGGCCGCTTGCACCATCTTGTCGATGGTGCGGTGCGGGGCCTGGTCAGGGAGGCTGGTGATGCGCTCGATGTCTTTGATGTCGTGGTACACCTGATCGGGCGCGGGGGGTTGGCCGTAGCGCTTGTTGGTGACGTCGTACTGGTGGTCAAGAGGCCCAAGGTCAGTGGAAATGCGCGTTTCTTTCTATGCCCACGTCTTCTCGCCATGAAAAAAAAAAGAAAAAGAAGAACGAAAAAAAACTTACCCATTGAAGAATGGCAGTTCCGGTGAGGTGGATGTACCTCCCTGGGCGGTCGGGCGAGTACCCATCCTTCATCCCCTGGATGATAGCCTTAGCCGAGGGTTCATCGTCGGCCGACTCGGCGGTATCTTTCACAAGTCAAACGTCAGCCAGGTCTCCTTCCCCCCACGAAAAGGGTTCAGTAGTGGTTCGAGACAGAAACAACATACGGACAACAACATCGGCCTCGGCCGCAGCCTTGCTAATGACGTCGGCGCTCTCGTTGGATCCGATGACAACCTTGACGTCCGGGTAGCGCTTCCGCAGCGGCCCGGCGCGCTCCTCGGTCCGCGCCATCAGTGTGTACTCGTACTCGGGGTGAGCCGAGCGCAGGGCCTCGAAGACGTCGCCGCCCACGTAGCCTGTCGCGCCGGTCCTAGTTGGTGCGGGTGCCTTGTGTTAGCCGGGTGGAACAGGAGAGAATGGCGGAAGCATGATGCGGGTGCAAGCCTACAGGAAGATCTTGGGTGCCATGCTGAGGTCGTTTCTTGGTAGTATGGATATTCTGCAGTGATGAGTTGTGAGGGGGAGGAGGGGTCTTGTATGATGCTGGCCGGTATGCGGGCTGTCAACTTGTTTATGTAGCTAAGACAAGACACGACATCTATAAGCCGGTCTGGAACTCTGCCCCATCTATGATGCCATAATGAAATGATGGCATCCCCTCTTTGCCATTGCAGCACCTTGATGCCCAATTTGGTCATTGGAATATACACAATCTTGAGTCCAGAGTGGAAAGGAGTAAGCAACAAGCGGGGGTTGCCTGCATGCAAGATGTTTCTGCCAATGACGGCACTTGATGTGAAAACCAAGGTATTTTTCAACAGAGATCGATGTTTTCAACACAGATCGATGTACTTCTAGAAGCTTGTAGATTATTTATCCAGTCGGTTTCGTATCCATCGTTCCACGACAGGGTGGAGTGTTGGCCGATCCACTTCGCTCGAGGTATATGATAAGCGTCGGTAGGTCAAATGTAGTGACTAATGGGGGAATACCATAACCTGGGGCTCCAATCCAGCCTTGCGCCGCCTCGTTTACCAAGCCTAAAGCCGCGTCTAGACTTTGTTCTTGACTTCTGAAGAGTTGCTTGGCAGGTTCGCTGAGGTCCAACTCTCAAAAGGGACGTGCCGAGTGACAAGACGGTGGATATGAATTGACTCTCTGATAAACGTGGTACAGGTGAACCGAGAATCGCCCCATCTAGCATGGTAACATATGTAACAGTATGAAATGCATGACAGTAGAATGAGCGAGCTTGAAAGAATAGAAAGAAAAAAAAAACATTCAACTGTGTCGTCAACCAAAGAAACCCTAATTGCGATAAAAACACAGCATGGTAAAAGCGTCAAACAGGCGGGTAAGGAGGAAAAAAGAATTGTGGAAAATGGGGAGAAAAAAAGGCTCCATGAGCCTGTAAATATGCACAATGAATCAAGACCCCTTGTATCTTTCCAATGTTTCCACCCTGGTGTCCATGCTGTCCGCTGTCACTTTTGGTCTCGGTTAGACCAAATGGCCCTCTGGCCTGGTATATCATCCCCTCTCCTTCTCGTCGCTGCGGCCTGCCGCGGAGGCTAGGCCGTCTTGTCCAGTCGGGGTACACTAGGAACCCAGACGACAGTTCTGTTGGTGAATCGCCCTTGTGGCCGGTTCGGCTTTGACGTCCCTTCCTCGCTTAAGCCTTCTCCTGTACGATAAGAGGCACCGACTTGGGCTTGCTCCTCGGACGCATGACGGCGTCCTGCGAAGACATCCTCCTGTCGAGGGCGCGCTCGAGCTTGGCACCGAGGGCCAGCTTGGACATGTTCGCCCACTTCTCTTCGCTCAGGACGACGCGCTGCTTGGACAGGGCCTTGTTCTCCATCCGGTCGAGGCCCTTCTCAATGTCGGTGATCTCGGCGCCGGCCGAGTCGGTTGTCAGGGCCAACGAGGGCGCCATTGTGCTGTATGTGCTCATACGAACTGAGGTGCGGTTCTGTTTTAGGTGTGATTGTTGCGTTGAAGCCGGCAGCGGGGCAGCATTGGTTGTGTTGTTGTCAGTCATTTTTTGTGCTATGGGGGAGGTCTCTTGCGTTTTGAGTGGATTGGTGACCAAGAAAAGGTTGTGCGGAAAGAGGGAGAGAAGCCGCGCGACGAGCTTGATAACTCTGAAGGCTACCTGGAATGCCGGCGGGTGGGGACGGACATGCCGGCGGGACAATCGAACGGGAAACGGCTGGGGGGGCTGAGGCGTGAAACGGAGCCAGTGCCCAAGACGAGAACAATGTTTAAACGAGAGCTCGCGTGGGCGTGACGTGACAGGGAGGTGAGTGAGCTAGGGAGGGGGTCAAAGGGACATGTCTGATTTGGTAGCCCAGGAGAAGAAGCGCACGTACCGATGGAGCCATTATTGGGCGAGCGGAATCCAGTGAGGGAGCCATTTTTTTTTATCTTTTTTTTTCTTCTTTGTTTAACCTTCTGGAGCGAGTAGCAGGACTGGTCTTGGTTTGGCTACCGTATGAGGTCGATCTACCCACGGCTTTGGCCGTGAGTGGTTGGAAAACCCTGTTTAGAGTAGTAGTTTGGGCCGAGAGCAATCCACCGGTCAAACGGGTTTGTAAATAAGTACAGATGGAGGTCGTGTGCAGCCTGGAAATGGCCGACGGGAGAGGTGGCAAGGCGAGTTTTGGTCTTTCTTCGGATTTGGCCAGCCAGACCGAGGAGGAGGAGGCGACCAAGCGAATCTTCGGATCGGATGGAAGGCAAAGGTAGTCGAGGGAGAGTCGGGGGGCTCGAACAGAGTTTGAATTGATTGTTTATTTTTTTCGAGCCTGAGTCTGGCCGTCGACAGCAGAGCAGAGAGGGAGAGAGAGATAGGGCGGTGGTGGTGGGTGGACTCGGCTCCAGTGAGGGGGCGATCAAAAAATCAACTTGGGTCAAGCAAGCCCAGTGAAACAGTAGGAGGGCAGATTGGCGGCGATCGTGATTATCAATGACGGAAGAAGAATGGTTTTGGGAGAAGGGAACAGGGCAGGAAGTGGCATGGAAAGGGAATGAAGATGGGGTTGGAAAACATCAGGACGGAGGGTGGAGATGGTGGGTTTGCCGGGTGAGGGATCCCGGGTGAGGTTTTACTGGGTCTGCAGTACGTATTGTACTTTGTACTGGAGCCCAGCCCAGCCCAGCCCGAGCACAGCAGCACAGCAGCACAGCACACTGAAGCACAGGCCCCCGGGGGCTTTCACTCTTAGCGTTAGCGCAACTTGTCAGTGGAAGGGCTTCCGGCTGCAGGTGCAAATGCAGGTGCAAGGGCATACAATGCAGGCTGCTGCTTAGCGGGTGGGACCTGCGCCTAACTCTGCATTAATGAAGGGATTGATTACCAGCCAACTGTGCATGTTTCAAGAGCAAGGAAATAAATTTGACAGATCATTATTCGGCGGCGGCACAAGAATGAACAAAATTTGCCATTGTCCGGGTACGCGCAAGCAGGTGCTGAATGAAATCCAATGCATGCCTGGGGGTCTGGTCAGCGCACTGGGTACTGTAGTCCGGTCAACCTTGGCAGCTGGGAGTCGAGGCCAGGGGGTGGGCTTTTCTGCTGAATACGACGCTGGAATAAACAAAACAAAAATAAAACCTTGGGCTGATGCTTTTTTGCCTGTTTGCCACATGGTTTTGAGGACGGACAGGTAGGATCAAGAAGCAAAGAAACCTGGGGATCGTCGCGATTGACAGGGAGCCGGCGACAATCCCACTAATTACTTTTGCTGCAGTAGCCCCCGAGAACAGTCGCCGCGGCACGTTTTCGAGCCAAGTATGATCTGCGTGATATGGAACTCGATCGGAAGAAACCTGCGCCGTCGAGATGCCACGTGCCGTCGAGGTTGGAGACCAATGCAAAAGGGAAGCAAGCGTCGGGTGTTTGTTTAGTTCATTTTAGTATCAGACGACAAAGACATTCAATGCATCCATCAACATCAATGTCCGTCCGCTAAAAACCGTCGTGACTGTCACCTTGTTTCACAATCTTCATCCCTGCCTAGAGGGCGCTGGCCGCCTGCTAACTGGGACTCGCCTATTCTTATCTCGGCAACCCAACGCACATTAACATTAAATCAATCCAGCCCACAAGCCGCCCTGCGCAGCCGTCATTCTCCATAAAGGTCCCCATGCTCACACGTGGCGCTGTTGCGTCGAGGTAAACCCCGATTTCCAGATCCCTGGAGAAAGGAAAACAAAAACATTTCTTCCTTCCTCTTTTCTCCTCATCAAGAGAGGCTTAGGTCGTTGTCGTAAAAACGCTTACGACGGAGCGGAGATCAGCCACATTGAAACCCACCAGCCGCGCTGACATTCGGGCTTTTTATCCGGGCTTCAGAGTTTGCAGCTTTCATATCTCTAGAGTATTCTATTTACTACGTACTACGAGTAATAATTAATAAACACATCCTGAACCGTGGCAAAATCTTCCCCATCCGGCACCGCCCGTACTTTGTACTCCTCTTCGCTTCAAGTCCCAGAATGGGAATCCCGTTCGCCCTGCTCTATCTTGATCTTGTATTTTGTAATTCTACCGTAACATCTAGCACTAGGATTCGTCGCGGTCGGACTTGCTCATTTCATTTCTCGACTTTTCTTCTTGCGAACCCCGCATCGTCATCATGCCCCGCATTGGTTACTCAGCAGTCCGACGTCGTAGGTTTTTGTTTGCCTTTCCAACCCTCCAACGACCGATTGCTGTCTGGTTGGTACAACCTAATTGTCACCAACTACACCTCAAAAACCTCTGAACCCTACGATCGTTTGATTATCCATCTTTGCTCTTCTTAAGCTCCCTTCGACCGACGTTTGCCTCGATCCCTATGGTCTTCCGCGGCGACTGTGGCCCTATCTCGACAATACAAACGCCACCATCATCACCATGCACGTCACCCGTGTCACGACGCCAGTCCCCCTCGCCAGTGCTAACTACTGTTCTTTTCTCCTTACAGCTGTGCGACTGTCCATGTCGCATTCCTTGGCCTGCATCTTATCGACATCCTATTACACAAAATCAGTCATGTTCTTCTCAGTCGCCATTGCAACCCTACTCCCATTACATGCTCGATCCATCCGAGATCCAACCGAGACAACACAGTAAAACACACACCCCCAGCAACACTCACCCAAACCCCTCTCATTTCTCCAGCTCTTCATCCCCCTTCACTGCCAAGCCGCCTCGCAGTTGTGGCAGCAGATGTGCTCGCACTGCACGTAGCTCCCCTCAATGATCATGATGCAGCTGCACCGCCCCATCTCGTTGCACTCCTTGCCGCACCAGCAGCAGTTCCAGTACCGGTTCTTGACCTCGAACGGGCAGCTCTCCAGCGGGCACTTGGGCAGCAGCGGCGAGCTGGCCGCCGTCGTGGGGCTACCCGCAAAGGACGGCGGCGTAGGGTACGGCAGCGACTGCTGCGTCAGGTTCTTGCACGGCTTCTTGCTCGAAGAGGAACCCGACGACGATGAAGACTTGCTGCTGCTGCTGCCGCTCTTGCTGTGCGATGATTTCGACGTCGATGATTTGGATGACGAATGCTTGCTGCTGCTGCTGCCGCTTCCATTGCCGCTCGACTTACTCTTGGTCGCCTCAGGGCAGTAGATGATGTGCATGCGGACGTGCTCGCAAGGAAGGGTATAGTTGATTTGGTGACACATCTTAACAGCGGGCTTGCAATCACAAGCCAGTGATCTCAGCTTGCTGACGGTAGCAGTGTCGTGCCACTCGAATGAGTGATGCTCTTCTATTATAGGTGGGTGTGCCACTGCGTTGTTGGAGCCTCGATATCTCGAAGCCTGATGGTGGGCTTCTCGGAGGAACTTGTGCGTGCTTTCTTGTGGTTGTGTGATATTCCGATGATCCTTGTTGATCAAAAAAGTTGTCGTCTCGTGCAGCCTTCTCTCAGCAACTTGATGTCCTCGTAGAGACCTCAGAAAACAGTCGAGTTCCTGGATTGTCCCCAGAAACCTATGTTCCTCTACCCGGCGAGGCCTTACTTTATATCTTTCGAGACGGCGGTATTATCGTAGCTCGGACAACAACGCAAGGCGGCTACACCACTCGTGAGAATACGAAGCGACGTTTCTCGCCTTTGTTTCCCCGGGGTCTTGGACCGTAGTCATCCTCGACACTTTGGCTGGGTTAATAAGTCACAGGCAGTCCAATATAGCTGCATATATTGATCACCTTGTCACGTTGTGTGTGGGAAAACAGTACTCAAACGGGGGTCACTTTTGTTTGGCGCAGAGCAAAATGGCCCTGCGCCTGTGGTCATTGTCTTTTGCTTTCAACTCTCCATCGCAACAAACCACCGAATACGGAGTGTTTGTTCGGCATCGCGGACTAAAAGCCCTTTGATGTCTCAGCTTCCCGTCGACAGGGCAGTACGGGTGACGGTCTTTGCCTACCGCCACAACAGAACTGCCGGGTGGAGAAAGGCCCTGGCGACCGGTCAACTCGAAAATATTCGGTCAACAATATGGAGGCGTCTTTTTTGAGATTTCCCTGATCTGGTCGAGACTCCCCACCCGACCCTCAGACTGGGTGTTTTCTTGGAGGCACAGCCTCTTGGCTTCAGCCAATATCTCTTCCCTCCATCGATGGGATATGGGTACGCATGACGCAGATAACCCCTGTCAACGGAGCTTCGCATCTGGATCAGATCTTGCCCCTGATGATCGCCAGATCCGAGCCGCCCGACCAGGAACCCATCTGGGAAAGGGTATCTAGGACATATTTTGTGCTCGTCATGATTGTGTATGTGTTGCACATATGAAAGACAATAAATCGCGCGCTAATCTTTCCTGGCAGAGTAACCCCCTTTCTCTTTTGTCTGGACTAGCGCGCAGAAGGCTATGATCTTTGATTGTATACACTTGTTTGTGGCTTTTCTTCTTTTTTTTTCTGTCTGCTGGCTTCTGTTTCTCTCCTGCCTGATCTGTATGCTCCCGGCCGCCGTGGAACATTCGGAATTAGGGCCCGAAGCTGAGCAGCCTGCTGTGACCCGCAGCACTATGCATTTTTCTCTACGGCCCTCTCGGCAGCACTGATCGTGCTTTGCGGGCTCGTTCTTGGGGAGGTTTGCGGCTGAGAGTGGTTTTCGCCCAGCTGACAAAAGCTGACTTGTTCTCGACATCTCTTTCTCCGGAATTTCTACGATTTCTCAGGCTGACCTTTCGATTTTGCAAACAGATCTGAGAACTTTCGCTCCCACCTCTTGAAAGCAGCTGTATGCTCCCTCGGATCGGCGGCTGGCGCTGCATAATCGCCCAGGCCGCGGCATCTCCCAGATCTCTCACCGGGGCACAACATGATCTACTGACGACACTATTTCCCAAAATGGAGAGCCGAAGGCTGTACAAAAAGGGTAATTCTTTTCCAGTATTGGCTGAGAGGCGCTACAGGTTCCGGTTCCAGTTCGCCCCCGTCACACAGAGGACATCACGGCTCCTCGGTCCTTTGTTGCGCTGCCGCCACCACTTCAGCCCAGCCTCTGCCCCGTCGACGCCTGGCCACCAGATTTTGAGAATGCAACCGACATTGAGGAAAGAGTGGCCGTCGAGAAAGACGCCGGAAGGGGAGCCGGAAAACAATGCACACACAAACACGCACGCACGCACGGACAGCCCACCACTCGTCACTCTGGCCATCTCCCCGGTACCACACCCTTCCGTAAGCCCTACTTCTGCCCCTTCCCACCGCCGGCCGGATCAGCCCTGCAGCCCCCACAGCAGGTGTGGTAGCAAAAGGTGTCGGGGCTCTTGCGCATCAGGTGTCCACACCAGCCGTACGTATTGCCGCCACGACCGCAGCTGCAGCATGTCCACCGCCCGCCAAGGTCGTTTAGCCGGCAGAGGCCGGCCATGCAGCTCGGGTAGATGGCCGTGCCGCAGCCGCCGGTTGCGGAGGAGGAGGAGGAGGCGCAAGGGTCTGCCAGGTCCACGGACGCCCAGGGGTCGTGGACCAGGGTCTGGCACGGCTGCTGCTGTTGGCTGTGGGTGCCGTTGCGTGCTGATTCCTTGCACAGTACGTACTCTAGCGCAATATGGATGGGTCGGTGGCAGGCGGGGAGATGGTGGTAGTGGACGTAGTACGAGGTGCACATAATGTAGGTTTTCGGTTGCCTGCTCGATCAAGAAGAACTTCGAGAGCGGTGGGATGGAGGCAGCAAGCTAGTGGCTTGCTGGGTAGCACTGGCAGAACTCTCCGGCCGAAACAATGTCAGGTCCCTCCGGCGAACTGAGCGCCACCACAAGCCACTGTCTCGGGCCGGCGGGTTCCGGGCGATGGGCGGTCGATCAGGTCTGGAGGGCACAAAATCTAGACTCCTCTAGGAGAACGAGGGCGATGCCCCGGTGGCTATGTGGCTGCTGGTCTGGATTCTCCAGGATGGTGGCGGTGCTGACACCGGTCAGAATCGGGCCGGCCGTCCTATCTCCTGTCCGGGCCTGGTGTTGGACCGGTATATGGGCTGCAGACCCATAGGGTCCGCGGCGTGAAGAATGTGGGTTTCGGGGTCCGGTTCTGGGCGACGATGCCACGTGGTGAAGATGGAGCTAGCACTTGGCAGCTCGGGAAAAATAAGCTCTACTGGAGACTCTTGTGGGATACTGTCTTGAGAATATACTGTTCTTGACGCGAAGGCGACTTCGCTTTTGCTCTGCTCGACTTGGGCGTCTTGGGAGAGGATGCAAGCCGATGATAGCGGCGATCACTTGTACATCATGAGACAGGAAGCAGCTCGTGCTCGAGTATTTATACTCTTTTCCCAGCCAGTCAGTCTATGCGGGAGCCTTGGATATCTATCACAGTATCTGACAGCGTCACAAGAGGATGCAGAAAACCAGACGCAAAGTCTAGACCCAGACGTCTCTCCATGGGAAACACCAGACTTGGCTCCCCACCATCTTCCCTTCGCCCTGCCATTGACGAGGCAAGGCAGTCAGACAACTGAGAAAATCGCCGCACTTGGCAAGGGGGGAACAGCTATGTGAATCGTAGCAGAGTAGTAGATGGAGGACTTTTCAAGGGGCACAAGTGTGTGTGGCTGGGGGCAAAATGGTTCGACAATTTTGCACAAAGGAACGGGTGGCGAGGGCAATCTGTACTTTGCGGACGGATCTTTGCCTTTAGTCGTGGGATAACAGGGCCAGTCGGTTTGAAGCCACTGGCTGGAGATGCTGCCAAAGGTTATCTTTGAAGAGATATCAATCACTATGGCATTCTCATCAATCGGAGACTCTTTGTCGGCTGTGTGAGATCCGGACTTTCGCCCTTCCGGATAAGACAGTCGCCAAATCATGATACTTGACAGTGTGGTGCAGTCAATGGTGAAGTTGGTGACGCAGATATCACAAAGGGTACATATTATTTTATAACTATAATTCGCAAGTTATCTTACAGATGGTAATGTTTATCAGGTAAGATTTGCTAATTAGCCACATATGTTTGTATCTAGGCAAAACAACAAAAGTACGTACAGTAGTTACAGCCCATTATGCATGAATATGGTTAATATATTATTAACAGAGAATTTAACAGCCAAACCGACGCTGATCTACCCAGAAGACTTTGGACTCGTTTCGTCCTAATTATTAGTATGAGGTGTAGTAGCATATATTTTAATGGGAAATTTAATCTGTGTGCACTTTTGCCAGATATATATTAATATACGCAGAAATTTGGGTCTAACAGTTAAACAAAATGCAAAAGCAAGCTCTCATCATTCCTAATCGGCAGAAAATTACAAACCAACGGGAACAAGACAAAAACGAGTAGATTCTGGCAGGCAATCCCTAAAGTTACTGGACATGGTCTTCCATAAGCCAGTCTAGACTATTCAAGCCATATAGCTGGGGGTAGCCCGCAAGATACCAAATAACTACAAACATAAAGGATTCCAGCACGGAGACGCAAGTATGGCCCAAATAGGCAAACAGATCGCGAGGCACACGGTAGATAGAGCGAACCCAAACTCAGCTGTGCTTGGAGATGAAGTCCAAGTCACAAGATGAGACGGCGAAGAAGCCGTGCCAATGCGGCCGAAAGCGCCCGCCCTTGGCCATACCCCAAAAGAACTCGTAGGAGGACCGCGCCGGCAGGGATGACTACAAGAGGCGGCTGAAAGCCGTCCGGAGGCTTGTATGGTGGTTCCCGAGACGTCAAACAATGTATCCCCTAACCGCTTGTACGACGTAAGCGTTTTTCTCCCTGTGCCACATCAACAAAACGCAGGCAAAACTCCCTCAAAAAATGCCACAACCAATAGCGCCGTGGAGCTGAGCCCGGAGCCATCCGAACATTCTGGCCGTGGCATCAAATAAATTGGCGAAAGCAGAAAAGGGGGGCTTTCTGTGAACACTTTCGGCCATAAGCGGTCAGCTGTGGCTGGAGCTATGCGAGACAGGAACAAACAGACAATGGAGAAAACACAATGTGTTGATGACCAAGGCAAAGAAAAGGATCGAGGGCTCAAAGTTCTGCGCGCAGCAAACATTGCAATAAAAGAAATGATGAAATGGGTATAAACAACGCCCAAGGGCATTAGACAAAATGCCGCGCGGGAAAAAAAAACAGCCAATATTCGCCCCTCCGAGAAACCCAAGTGCGCCCACTGAGATACCATTCCAAATAGGATCACCCTTACATCACACTCCAGCCAGACCCTTCTGCGACCACAAGTTGACAATAATTCCAATAAATGCCGTCCCTACTGTTCCAAGATGAAGCGGTGTATTGGCTCCCTGATCCACCACACCGCCCAACTTCAGTCCTCACGACGAGAAGCGATACCACGCCCTCAGCGCAGTGCTGCAGAGGATGAAAACCAGCCCCACGACGGAGAAGAGCTGAATCACCTCGCCGGGCCACCTGGGCACGACCTCAGTCTCAATGTGCGTCGTGTCTGGCAACTTGGCCCCCGAGATGGCCGCCTTGCTGGAAGGGAAGCGCCCGTCGCTGAGGTACCTGTCCATGAGCTCGTCCTTCTCGTACCAGCGCTCGCGCAGCCACGCGTCGAACTCCTCTGGGGTGCCGAGCGGTATGTCGGCGACGCGGAAGCGGCGCCAGTGGAAGTTGACCGACTTGGGCGGCCGGCCCTCGAAGTAGGTGCTGGTGAGGTTGAAGTACTGCTCGCCAAAGTGGCCGCGGCTGACGAGGGTGTTAGTTATGTCAAGCTTTTCTCTCGATAGCAACAGGCTGAAAAAAAGAGACGGGAAGACTCACGGGATGCCCTCGTACGCAACCGTACAGTCATAGACATAGTCTACGGTGCCCTCGAGCTCGCTCAGGATAAAGTGCATGCCGGTACTCCTTGGAAGCAGCATGTGCCGCGGTTCCTTGACGCCGATCTTCTCCGCCCACTGGGCCGACTTGACCTTGCCCTTGTCGGACGCGTTGGTGCCCTCGGGGAAGATCAGGAGCCACATGGGGTTGAGCGAGCGGCCTGCAGACGTGCCTGGGTCGGCGCTGGATGTCTTGAGCTTCTGAAGGCGATGGGCCAAGCGCGGCTTGTCGACGGCCATCTTGCGCGACATGAAGATGAAGCCGTAAAAGACCATGCCGGTCCCGATGAGGGGTATGTACTTGAGCGACTCCTTGAGGATGATGTAGATCCAGCCGTGCATCTGCGGGCTGTTGGCGTAGGCGACCCACCACAGGTACAGCCAGTCGGTGTAGATCTGGTGGTTGGCGATCAGGACGAGGCGCTCGGGGAAGGCGAACTCGACGGTGCCGTCGGGCTTCTGGCGGATCTGGCCGTCCATGGACTCGTCGCCGCTGATGCGGATGATGGTGGGGCCCCACCATTTTGTCATGGTGGTGATGGTGATTCCAAAGTGCGCCTTGGTCATGGCCATCCACGAGTAGTACCAGTCGCGGTTGTACCAGTAAAGGGGGGCGCCGATGAGCTGGGTGGACAGGATGGCGACGACGCAGACGGCAAAGTAAGCGACAAAGGCAAGCTGCCTAAGGCGGCCGACGAGGCTGCCATATTTCTTGTCGCCGGCAGGGTGTTGTTGGTCGTGTTGCTTGTGCTTGGGCTTGGGCTGGGAGGGACTGGCGGCAGGTTTGGATGTGGACTTGAGGCCGAGAGTGTCCGGGGACAGGGAATGGTTGATCGGCGGCTTGGCGATACGCTCCCGCAGCTCGGCTGGCATTGTGACGGGGGGATAGCGAGGGTGTGCCGGCGCGGTAGTTGTCGGCTGTTTGGAAGTTGGTTGCTGCGGGGTTGTGGGGTTGGGTGGTATAGAAGTATTCGGTACTGCTGAGAGGGCGCCGGGCAGGGCTGTGGCTGTTGCTTGATGTTGGATCGATCGGAGGAGCCGTAGATCTAGAGAAATCCAGCAGACAGGCCTGAAGCCAGAGTCTATCAGTCAGAACTGCGTCGCGGAAACCTTGACAGGTTTGCGAAGAGGTTGAAGTTATTTGGATGGACTAAGGAGAGCTTTTGCAACGAGGCGCAGCACGTACCAGGCAGCAGCAAAGCAAGACAAGACGGGGGTGGGTGACTTGAGATCAGACGGACAACCGTTGGTGGAACAGCCCGAACAGAACGGTAATTATATATAGAGAGGATCAAGGCGAGAGATAAAAATGTCGGGGAATGTCAGGTCCTGTCATGTTCCGCAGTCACCGGGCGGAAGTAGCGGGAACTGGTGGATCAACGGCTAGTTCTAGACTAGGTAGCAACACAAGGGAGAGAGACAGGGAGGGAGAGAGAGGTAAGATGGAATAGAATAGACGTTTGCAGCGCCGCGCCCTTGGCCACGTCGGGATTAGCATTCACGACCGCTGGCCTTGGCCTGGTCGTAAACGCCGTAAACTACTTGGATCAGACACGAAACAATGGGACGGGGACGAATGACTTGATTATAGAATGGGAGGGAGGGGAATAGAAAAAAAAGATGACAACATGGCGCCAAAAGGATGGAATGCAAAAGCTGCTGTGCCCGGATGTTTGAACGCCATGCCATGGAAGCAATGTCAGAATCGCCCTCTTCACACCAGAAATGCATGATTGCATGCGTCACAGTCACACATAATGAATTAGGTGGTCGTGTGCCCACCGGGAAGCTCGCCGAAGCTTGCGCACAGACAAGTGCCACCCGCCAAGGTGTGGGGTCAAGTTCAGGGTAAGGGTCAGGGTCAGGGTCGGGTTCGGGTGCAAAAAACCCATCAAAGAGACTTTTCTTCTCCCGGATTTTAAACCAACTTCCCTATTTGCCCTCTGCACCACCCCCTCCCCCCATCCATGCCGCCAACCACAACCAACAAGGGCCGCCTCCTATAGGCCATGCCCCCAACAAACACATGCAAACAATGGCCCTGCCCTTGAGGGCCTCGGGAGCAGCACTGCGCCTCGTCACAAAAGCAGTAGCAGCAGGAGCAAACCGCACCACCCGCCGTTACTTCTCCGCCACCCCCCGCCGCCCCGAGATCCTCGACGTCTCGGTCCTCCCCGACCGCATAGTCCCCGCCTACCACGAAAGCCCGGCCTCCTCCCTCCTGCTACTGCACTGGCCCCAGCCGCCCAGGAACATCCTCCTGATACCCAAGCTCCACGCCCCGCCCGTCACCCTCTCGGCCGTCGCCTTCGCCAAGCACCTGCACAGCAACTACCCGGACCTGAACCTCGTCTTCGAGGAGCGCATCGCCAACGCCATCCACGAGAGCCTCCCTTTCCCAATCTACACCGCCAGCGACGCCAGCAGCACCCACACCTTCCCCGGAAAGGTCGACCTCGTCACCACCCTCGGCGGCGATGGCACCATCCTGCGCGCCGCCAGCCTCTTCTCCCTGCAGGCCAGCGTCCCGCCCATCCTGTCCTTCAGCATGGGCTCCGTCGGCTTCCTGGGCGAGTGGAAGTTTGACGAGTACAAGCGCGCCTGGAGGGAGGTCTACATGAGCGGCAGCGCCGTGCCCGTTGAGGACCTGTACGCCCCCCACACCCAAACCGCCGCCTCCGCCCGCAGCCTCGACGCTGCCGTCTCGCGAACCGGCGAGGATGCCTCTCCCCTCAAGCCCTCGTGGGGATGGGAGCGCAGCCCGGGCAAATCAATGGGCCCGAGTCGCACGTCCAAGATGCTGCTCCGCCATCGCCTCAAGGTGGGCGTCTACGACGAACACGGCGTCAACATCAACGGCCAGTTGATACCTACCTCCACCGCCCAGCCGGGTTACAGCCAGGCGCCGCCGTCGCTGTCCTCGGCCAACCACCGTAGCAACGGCAACGGCATAACAACCACAGCGCCCCCGCCTGCCATCCACGCCATCAACGAGCTGCTCATCCACCGCGGCCCGCACCCCCACCTCGCCATCATCGACATCTACCTCAACAACCACTTCCTGACCGAGGCCGTGGCCGACGGGATCCTGATCAGCACCCCAACGGGCTCGACCGCCTACAGCCTAAGCGCGGGCGGATCCATCATCCACCCGCTCGTGGGCTCGCTGCTCATCACCCCCATCTGCCCGCGCAGCCTCAGCTTCAGGCCGCTCGTCCTTCCACTAAACACAAAGGTGTCACTGCGCCTCAGCGACAAGAACAGAGGGCGCGAGCTCGAGGTCAGCATCGACGGCAAGCGCAGGGCCGGCGTGGGAATCGGGATGGAGGTGCACGTCGAGGGCGAAGCCGTCGGCAGGACCGCTGGCGGCGTGTGGAAGGGCGGCGTGCCCTGCGTCATACGCGCGCCCGGCAAGGGGGATGAGGGCGGCGTGGTGGACGATGACGACGGATGGGTCGGTGGGCTGAATGGGCTGCTCAAGTTCAACTATCCCTTTGGCGAGGCGGGTCACTGAGGGAAGTGAGGGGGGCTAGAGGCAGGAACCAAAGATGCCCCCCCCCTGTTTGTAAGATGCAACCTGAGCATATGTACGCGATTTCGATGGTTATTTTGGGTATACTCTGTCCGGTTGATTTACGGCGTTTGGGTCTGCGATCAGTGTACTACAGGATATGTATTTGATAATCCCATGACAAACAATTATGTGCAAGTCAGTCATGTCTGGCGGGACGATTGAGTTAACAGGGCGATGAATACCATCATCAGTTAATAGCGGACGACGGTCCACCTTTGCACTCATAGACGCCACCAGCCCAACAACGACACTACCATCCGTCCAAGCATGCAGTCGGCGACGTGAACAGAAGCAGGAACTTGATTAACTCCTCAATTGACCCCAAAGTCGAATGCCATTGCGCCTTGATGATCCCTTGGTAAGAAGCAGAAATCGTGTGTCCCATCATGCTGATTCGTCTCCACAGGGGGATTGCTTTTTTGTGCTTTTTTGGCCTTTTTTGTGTTTTGTTGTCTTCAGTTCCAAAAGGGGCCGTCGCCGTCGTCGTCAAGAACATCAACAGCGCCTTGGCCCCCTCTCCCTACAACGAGGGAGATTACCCGATAAAACAAGAGACAAAAGCCTTTTCCCCCAAAATCCCGTATGCCTTTCCATCGCAGGTTGAATGTTTTGCAAATGATATCCCTTGAGCCGCCGCGACCAAAACCAGTCTAATTGAAGAGTAACGCGAAAATAACATCAAAAGAGCAGATCCTAGTAGCCGTAGGCCTTGAGGGACTCTGCCGTCTTCTCGTCGACATTCGCGTTCTTCTTCGACTCGCTGCGCTGGCGGGCGACGAGCTTCTTGCGCTCGTAGTAGGCACCAGCCTTTGCTTTTCTCCGCTCCTCGAGCCTGTTGGTGGGAGTTAGTAATCGTATCAACTAATGCAGGCATCGTAGCGATGCCGTGACAACCATCCACAGGTCCTGCATTCACGTACCTGGCGACAACATCCTGGTACTTCCAGCCGACCTCATGGCTCAGGCGGCCAACGGTGCAGTACTTGCGACCGGGCTGCAGTCTGAGGACACGCAGAGCCTGGGGGACGACCATCTTCTTCTGCTTGTCGTAGGGAGGGGGGACACCCTCGAAGACCTTGAGGCGCTCAAGGGCGGCGGCACCACGGGCGGTCTTGTGGGGCATCATGCCGCGGACGGCCTTGTAGAAGACGCGCGAGGGGGCGCGGAAGTGGAAGGGGCCACCTCGTGTCGGGTTGTAACGGGTGATCTTGCGCAGGTGGGCGTGGTACTTGACTGTATGTCCATTGTGTTAGTCTGGGTCCTCGTCTTGGAAGCTGCGGGGTGGTGGCTAGCCGAAGTCATTCCGCCGCCGCCGCCACCACCACGACCACGACCACTATGCTACCACCACGTCCTCCCAACTGCAGGAATCGGAATCAAACGTACGCTTGGCGCGGAAGAACTCTCCCGAGATGTTCAGGGCCTCGCAGCGGACGACGACAATCTTCTGTCCCTCGAGGAGCTGCTTGGCGACGATGGAAGCCAGGCGACCCAGCAGGTGGCCCTTGCCATCAATGACGACCTGGAAACGAAGAGCCGGGTTAGCAACTCTGTCCGTTGTGCCTCCTCTCCATGTCCTATGCTCCCGCCTTTTCACGATGCGTCTCTCTTTTCGGTTTGGTGGGTCTCTCTCGTCGGCGCCGTTTCCGTTGATGCGATGCGGTCATGCCGCTAGTCGTTGAGGCCGAGGCCGACCTGATCGTTTGTTTCCGCAGGCGTGCCCATCATCGCCAGACTGGGGCAATTCCCAATCGTGTATCCGGTAGAGAGAGAAGACGCATCGCGAACGGCCTCCCAAAGGGGTGCGCGGTCTGGGGTTTGCACTCACAACCGACTCGAAGCTCGACATTCTGGCGGCGGGTATGTGGAGGAGAGATTGGGAATAAAAAGAAACAAAGAATAAACCAAACCTCGTGTCGGCTACGAAGTTTGCGGTTGCCCAATTACTTTACCTTCTTCGGGGGGGCGACGTTGTTGGGTATGAAGTTCCGTCGATGGCTCGTCACCTAGGCAAAATTATGACCTTTGAGGGTTGGCCGACCGGTGCAGTGTGATAGGGCTCAATCGGTCGGCGGAGGGGCCGGGGGTTGTGGATGCCTGAGGCACCTTAGGGTTATGAGGGGAAGGTCAGCTGACCGGGGAGGGTAACTGGGCGCGGGGTGGTTTGGATTTGGGACTTGGGAGGAATGACCCCACTTGCAAGTTGGATGTTGGATGCTGCTTGTCCCGCAACGGCGACCTTGGTTTCATCATATTTGCATGGCATGAGCTGCATCCAACAATAATGTTCCACGGGGGACGGCAGTCGGGTTTGTTCAACCGGGTTCTTTTTCCTACATTATTCACAAACAAAGTACATAAAAACACAAGCGCCTGTGGATTTGAAAGTCAAACCCCGAATCTAAAAACGTAAACATACAAAACCGCCCGCGAAATGCCATAAACCCGCAATGTTGGAGAGGGATAATTTCTAGTAACGCCGCGCTGCCATCATGACTTGTCTGGCGAATATTTGTCCACCGGCTTGAGAACCTCCTGCACGTACTTGACCAGCTCCTTCCTCCGCATCCTGATGCTATCGTCGCCGCCCGTGTCGATCTCGTCCAGCTTGAGCAGCACCTGCTGCAGCACCGTCTCACTGATCTTGCGGTACTCGTCGACGCACTTCTTGGGGTCGTCGGGCGGGTTGCCCACAAAGACCTCGCATATGGGCCGCAGGTTCTCGTCAAAGTTGGCCTGGATCTTGTTGAGCTTGTTCATGGCGCTGTTGGGCGCAGCCGGGATGAGGGGCGGCTTGGGCACGGTGATGGTCACGCCCTTGGGCGCCGCGGGAGCGGCGGCCGGGCTCTCTTCGGGCGACCGCGTCCTGCTGACGGACGGCGCGCGCTGCCTCCTGGCGTCCGCACCGCCCTCGGGTGCCGGCACCGACAGGCCGACGCTGGAGCCGC
>JARHUK010002516.1:0-11737 GCA_031001725.1 Pseudopyricularia javanii | reverse complement strand
CGGCGTTATTCTTTTGTTACATCTTTTGACTAACTGTGGGTTTCGTTTGTCTGGTATCTTTTCTCGTTGAACAATTCATAGCATGGACCGGGTTGTCCGGGGAATTGGGGGTGAAGATGAGGTCAACGGCCTTTTTTCGCGGTATAGCGTCGTGAGCCTCAGTTGGGCAAAGGTGTTTTTATATTTGCTGTCTGTTATTTATTATCCCAGTGTCTGGAGCTGGTGTGCCTGTCAAAATGTCTTTCCACGGAGCTTGACTGTTTGCTGGGGCTGCATGCTTTCGGGAAGGGGCTGGACCGTTTTTGTTTGGAAGCCAACCTCCTGAATGTTCAAGTCCAGGCGAGTTTGTCTTGGGGGATGGACAACCTAGCCGTGGCTCTGCCTCTGCTTTGTTTTTTTTTTGGGGAGGGCTTGTCGGCCAATTGCACTGGCGCGTGGGATATAGATGGGGATGGAAAGTGTGGTTGTGTGATAGGTGAACGACAGCAAGGGCTGAATGAAGAAAGGGGTGGACAAAAGGGCCTGAGGGCAAAAGGAGGAGACAAATGGTTGATATCCCAATACATTACAGTTGACATGCGGCTTGCATGGCATTTTTTACCGGTTGCCCATATAGTTGCCATATCGGGAAACGTGGTCATGCTCTGCGGTGATGGTTACATGGAGCGAAGGAGGGAGGGGATTGCTTGTTGTGACGAGCGAGCTCCGGGGCTGTGCAAGCAATGCAATGCAAATGCAGAGGGCAATGGACGTCAAAATCTTGATTTTCTTTGGCTCTCGTCTAGTGAGCAAATGTCTTTTTGAGGGTTGATTTTTTTTTGTCGTTGCCGTTGCCGCGGCGATATTCGACTCAGGTTTTGCATTGCGAGTATGCGGCATTTTTATCACCAGCTTTTTTGTACCTAAACATGGCACGCCGGCCTACCGTGGCCATTCTTCTTGTGGCATAGAGCAAAATCGCCTGCAGCCAAACTCGGCCAGAGATCGCCGGGGGGCACACACAGCCTCGTTGCACATGCAACTTTGTCTTTCTGAGATGGCCTAGGACTTGGCTCTAGGGGTCCTTGTCGATGACGGGACAAAATTGCTCACTGGCCATTTTCCCACTTGCTTCTATCAAATCAATTCAGACAACGGCGGGGGGCCGTGTCTGTTTAGCTGGTGCTGATCCATCTGTGATAGACTGACTATCTTGTCTTGTGCTCTTTCCCCGAGTCAACCGCGAACGTAGACGTATAAGAGCTTCGCCACTTCCCATTCTCGCTCTCCCGTCTATGTCTGTTCGTCTCCCACCTCCTGAATCGCACCTGCACTTCTCCCACCTCTTGTTATCTTTATCTTTTCCTCCTAACCCTCCAAATACCCCTCCTCGCCCTCCTCCTCTGTTCCTATCCCAAACTCCTCTGAATGGACAGAGTTGAACTCACCACTGCTCAACCAGGCCGTCAAGGTATAAAATGGGAGCCCGCTACAGTCTCGCCCACCGATGAAGAGGCAGGGCAGTTGAGGGGCCGCAGCGGCGGCGGCAGCGGTCAGGCGAGGCAGCGCTCCATCTCGGTGCACAGCGCGCGCTCGAGGAGGTCCCTCGACCCCGCCACCACCATCCCGATCCAATACCGTACCCTGTCAATTGATGTCGCCGAGGCGCAGGGCCGGAACAATGCAGGAGGGAGGAAGGACACCGTAACGCATGGTGTGCAAGTCCACAAACTTTTAACTTTTTGTTCGCCGGTCGTGTCTGCCCATCGCTGACTCTGTGGTCGCCAGACCTCGCGGTTATCGACTGGCACAAGCTGGACCTTGACACCCTCGTCACATCCCTGACCACTTCGCTCAGGAACGGCCTTTCTGCAGAGCAGGCCGAGCGCCGCATCAAGCAGCATGGCAGGAATGTGCCGTCGCCTCCTCAGACGCACTATCTTCGCAGCATCATGGGCTACATATTCAAGGGGTTTGGCCCTGTGCTGCTGGTGGGCGCCATTCTGTATTTCGCCCCTTCTTTTGATCGTCCCCTCGTTGCAGCCTAAGAGAGAGGAGAGACTACTAACCCAGCCCAAACAGCGTCTTCATCGCCTGGAGGCCGCTTGGAGACCCTCCGGCCGACGCCAACCTGGGCCTGGCCATCGTCCTGCTCTCCGTCTTCTTCCTCCAGGCCGCCTTCAACTGCTGGCAGGACTGGTCCTCGTCGCGCGTCATAGCATCCATCAAGACCATGCTCCCCGACGAGTGCGTGGTCGTCAGGGACGGCGTGCCCGTCAACATGTACGCGGCCGACATCGTGCCCGGCGACCTCCTGGTCATCAAGGCCGGCAACAAGCTGCCAGCCGATGTGCGCTTCTGCGAGGTATCTTCGGACGCCAAGTTCGACCGCTCCATCTTGACGGGCGAGTCGGTCCCGTTGCCGGCGACCGTCGAGACGACCGACCCCAACTACCTCGAGACGCGCTGCATCGGACTCCAGGGCACGCACTGCGTCATCGGCACCTGCCGCGGGGTTGTGGTCGCCACAGGCAACAAGACGGTCTTTGGGCGCATCGCCAAGCTGACCAACGAGCCCAAGAAGCGCATGACGACGCTCGAGCGCGAGGTGCTCAACTTTGTGTGGATAATCTGCTCCATGATGGTCCTCATGGTTCTCATAGTCGTTGTCCTGTGGGCAGCATGGCTGCGGACGGAGCACCCCGGCTGGATCAGCATCTCGGGGCTCATTGTCAGCTGCGTTTCCGTCGCCGTCGCCTTCATCCCGGAGGGGCTGCCCGTGGCCCTGACGGCTAGCCTGACCATCAGCGCCAACATGATGCGCAACAATAAGGTCCTGTGCAAGTCTCTCAAGACGGTCGAGACGCTGGGCGCAGTGTCTGTCATTTGCTCCGACAAGACGGGCACGCTTACGGGGGGCAAAATGGTCGTCACGGACTGTGCCTTTGGCGGCCAGGCAATAACGACCCTGGAAGCCAGCGAGCGCATGAGGGAAAGCCGCAGCGGCTCGCGGAACCACGCCGGGAACGCCTTGGATCAGCTCCGCACCGTGGCCTGCCTCTGCAACGCCGGTGAATTCGACGCTGCCACCCAGAACCTGCCCCTCGAGAGCCGGCGCATCAACGGCGACGCCACGGACCAGGCCATCCTCCGCTTCGCCGAGAGCATGGGCCCTGTGGTTTCGACGCGTCGCAACTGGCAGACCCGCTTCGACCTGGCCTTTAACAGCAAGAACAAGTTCATGATTCGCATACTGAGCAGCGTTGACCACGACGGGTTGGCTGAGGCCCTGCCCACCGATACGCTCTCGATATTCGAGCCGGGCGACCACCTTCTCACCGTCAAGGGTGCTCCGGACGTTCTGCTTGGTCGCTGCGCCAGGTACGTGGCCCCCAGCGGCGTCACAATGAACCTCACACGTGCCGCCGTGGCGGAGATCGAGCATGTCAAGAACTACTGGTCGGGTCGTGGGCGCCGCGTGCTGCTCCTGGCCCGCAAGGTCCTATCCAGAGACCACGTCAGGAGCTGGCCTTCGCAGGAGTTTGAGCGCCGGGCCACCGAGGCTATGTCGTCGGGCCTGACACTGGTCGGCCTCGTTGCCATTGCCGACCCGCCGCGGCCCGAGATCCCGGGGGTCGTGCGGACGCTGAGGGGTGCCGGTATCCGCATTTTCATGGTTACGGGCGACTTTGCCCTCACCGCGCAGGCCATCGCGCGCGAGTGCGGCATCATCACGAACCCGGACAGTGCTGTGCACGACGTGTCGGCCCTCCTACGCCACAATATAGATCCTGCGACAGAGGGCAGAGGCAACAGGTCCATCGTCATCTCCGGCTCCGACATGGCCGGCATGCTCTCGAACCAATGGGACCAGCTGGTGGCCGGATACCAGGAGGTCGTCTTTGCGCGCACCACGCCCGAGCAGAAGCTGCGCATCGTCCGCGAGCTACAGTCGCGCTCCATCATCGTCGGTATGACGGGCGACGGGGTCAACGACGCTCCGGCCCTGCGCCCCGCCGACGTGGGCATCGCCATCAGCGGTGGGTGCGACATTGCCGCCGAGGCCGCCGACATGGTGCTGCTGGAGTCGTTCGGCAGCGTCGTCGAGGCGGTCCGCTACGGGCGGACGACGTTTGACAACCTCAAGAAGACGATTGCGTATCTGCTGCCGGCCGGCAGCTTCAGCGAGTTCTGGCCTGTCATGACGAACGTCGCGTTCGGGTTGCCTCAGATCCTGAGCAGCTTCCTCATGATCATCATTTGGTGAGTTTCTTGGATTTCGTTCATTAGGCATGAACTGACCCGACCCCAGCTGCTTCACCGACTGCCTTGCCGGCATCGCCATGGCCTACGAAGCGCCCGAGGCCGACGTCCTTACGCGCCCACCCCGCAGAGTCGGTGTCGACCACCTCGTCGACTGGAAGCTCCTTGTCCACAGCTACGGCGTAGTCGGGCTGATTGAGACGCTATCCTCCTTTGCCATGTCCTACTGGTACCTGCAACGGCAGGGGATCTCCTTTTCGACACTGTGGTTCGGCTTCGGTCAGACCCCGGACGGCATGGAAAAGAACTTCTACGTCAGCCACCTCAACGTCGCGAGCTCCATCTACTTTGTCACCCTCGTCGTCATGCAGTGGTTCAACCTCATGGCCATGCGCACCCGCCGCCTATCGCTGTTCCAGCACAAGCCTTTCTTCGACAGGGAGACGCAGAACCTCTGGATCGTGCCCGCCGTCCTCTTCTCCCTCGTCATGGCCTTTTTCTGGCTCTACGTCCCGCCGCTGCACGTCACCCTCGGCACCGCCGCCATCCCCGTCGAGTACTGGTTCCTGTCCATGGCCCTTGGCCTCGGTCTGCTGCTGTCTGATGAGGCGCGCAAGTACGCAATCAGGGCCTGGCCCGGGGGCTTGCTTGCGAGGATGGCGTGGTGATGGCGACACTCGCTTTCTGGCCAGTGAGTTCTGTAGATAGTAAGGGACTGTACAGAACCAACAGATAGCCTTGCACAATTTTATTATGGTTTCAGTCACTGGCTTAAGCTCGTAGGCGTGAGGAATGACTTACCTGGCGTCGGCACAAGCCGACACAAAAAGGAAGCAATGGATTACTGCAGCACTTTAAGTCCAATCGTAACCCGCATATTATGCCTAGCAGCTCGAAATGCTACACAGTATGAGAGCTTCGCGCTAGCCTGAAGATAGTCGCAGTCGAGGACTGAACCAGCAGTTGTGGTTACTCTTTTGCCCACGCAGTCCCCAGCGAGAAAAATAGTCTTGGATTTTTTGGGCTTGTTTACAGAGCATTGAGAATGCGGTAGCAAGTACCAAAATTCCAGCTGCAAAGTACAGGTACTTTTGAACATGCCGCCTCTGGGTCTCGCAATATCGTCGATAAGTCGAGTCTGGGGACTGCATTGGTCTCTCGACAAGTCGATACCAGTAGGATTAACCTGAGAACTGATGGTACACGGAAGACAATTAATTGGTCGACAAAAAACTGTTGGCCTTCCGGATGTGCAGATTACTTGTATTTTTATGGGGACGCGCTTCGCCAGCATTTCATACCTCGCCGGTCGTAGTACTTGCGATGTCGTCGAACTCGATCGATCTGTACGGTACGTGCCCGGTTTTTGCTGCTCCCAACGGCTGACGAGGACTTGGCCTTCAAACCTTGGGCTGTGCATGCGCGCTGCCGGAAGATTTGCCATGGGGTGACTTTTTGCAGAGTTCCCCAAGCCAGCGCTGCGTCTGCGTCTGCTGGTGTTGTTTGGTTCGACCACCGTCTCATGGGCCAACAAGCCAGTTTGTGCCTCGATTAGTAGACCCACGATGGCACTTGGGTCGATGCTGGCGGGCTGGTCTCGTGGAGGCCTATTGTGGGTTTCCTCCCCCATCCAACTCCTCGGGGTCACTGTCACGGCAGACTAAATCCTCGCCATCTACAGTAATCACTATAAGCCATCTGAACAATGATGGATTGGCCCAACACAAAAGAGCAAAAGTTGGTAGACTTACTGTCGTTAATTACCTGGAAGGAGCCACCACGTGCAGAAAACGTGGGTCCCTTGCACCACGCTACATAAAGCGGGGGCGGGAGTGGCTCGAGTGTACACAGTACCATGTCAGCAGCGCACGAACTGTATAAATCAAGTCCAAAAAAATTGAGGTTACTTTGCCACCAACATGGGTGGATTGGATTGTATATAACAGCCAATTGAACCGGCAAAAGAACTGCTCCCTGTGAGTCTCGAACTCACGACCTCAGGATTATTCAATTGTTGAATTGATCACAGTTAGAATACTATGAGACCTGCGCTCTACCACTGAGCTAAGGAAGCTGTTGAGTGGACGACAAAACCTTATTTTTATATAGGATACAAAATAGGGAGCATGGCGCAGTTGGTTTGTTTTCCTGTCAGCTAACCCTTTCTGGCAGAGGGCATATCAAATGTAGGTGCAAAAATCGATGGCCAACTTTAATAATCAGATTGAAAGGTAGTATAATTGTAGTCTCATCTGGACAAGAACGCGCTGTCTATATCTATTTACCATAATACATAATCTTTCCAAGTTATTTTTGCATCATTTAATGCCTGCTTGACCGAAGTGACGTCCACCTTGACTGTTGCCGCTGGCACGTCGACTTCGTCAAAATAATAGACACCCCAGGGACCTAAGCTTTTGCCTGTCTTAGATGGCTTGCCCCCGTTTAATATCTGCTTGCCGAGTAGCTTGAACTTCCCCGACATTCCTTGGGAAAAAACGATCTCGCGCAAACGTTCCCCGGTAAAAGGAGCTATAAGGCGTCCTGATCTGGAGTTGATGACGAAAAAGTACCTCGGATACAGCTGTAGTGCTCTGTTGTCGAGGCCTATAGTTGCGGACATTCTGAGGTGCGGCGTTTCATTGTTAATGTCGAATTCCGTGGCGGACTTGTTGATAACAAGATCTTCTACCTCGTAGATGCCGGCCTCGCCTTTACTTCTTATGCCGGGTGCCGCGGTGTCCAGCATTTTCAAAGTCTCTGCATCGAGATTCGTTGCCCGAATTGCAGTCCCAGTGGAGTAGGGCATCTTGGCCAGGGCCACTTCGAGGTCCTTTGAGTTGAAATCGATGAGCCATGCTTTGACGGCATTCAACTCTTCCGGGCTGGTCCCGTACGCCTTTTCAAGAGCTGCAGCCAAATCCCCAAGCTGATCCGCTTCCCTGTTACTTGCGCTTACTTTGAGCAGGAGTGCGGTTAGCTCGTCCATATTTGTCGCCACGTTCTCGTTGTCTTCCCAAAAGGAGGAAAAGCCTGCGCTAAGCGTGTTCAAAACGCCATCGGAGCTTGAAGTGCCCGCCAGTGCCTCGACGACGCCCATCTTGCGGTTGCCAGGCAGCATGGTGTCGGCGTTGGTAAGTAAGGTCTGGGGGTCGAATTCGTCTGAGCCGAACTTGTCCTTTTGCCCAACCGACGCCGGATCCTCAGGACCTGGGGCCCAGCAGCACAGTTTTCTGAGGATTCCCCTTGGTCGCAGCTCCCTTCTGACCTTTGCGCCACCTGGAGTTGCGACGCATTCGGCGCAGTTTTCAAACGCGTCGTCTTCGACGTTGGCCATCACCATGTTGGCCTCGTCCTCGTTGACAAACAGCTGGGCATCGCCTGCGCCGCCGTCCCTGTAGATTTGCACGACGTTTTCGCCCGAGGTCGCTTCGAACGCCAGACCTTCCTCGGTTCCGAGGGTGACTGTCTTGAGCCCGAACTTCCCCGTAACCCAGTCGAGAACGCCTACCGACTTGGCGGCCTCGACGACGTCGCCTACCGCGGTCAGCAGAAAAGCTACATCGGCAAACATGCTGCCATATTTCTCCCCTTGGGTGTTCAACGCCAAAGATGTATCGTTCTTCCAAGTAGCAAACAACTTTTCGCAACCTTGGTTGATGGCGATGCTGGTCGCGTTATCAAAAAGGTGAGTGAGTTTAGCTGCACCTAGACATCGGATTTGTAACTGGTCCATAAAAGGCGATGCGATGAGCTTGACGGCTCCGACGGACGAATTAATAATGTTCTTGGCCACGCCGAGGAAGAATTGAGCTGCCGGCGGTATCTTTTCGTTTCCGGTGTTCGGGTCGCCAAAAAAGATTTCGCTCCAGTTGATAGTGGCACGCTTTTTGCTAGACGACGACCCCCCGTCAGTGCCGCCCGCAAACTTGATACCCGCGTATAAGCCGGAAGAGCAGGCGGCTCCGGAAGGGTTTGCCACACAAGGGCCCAAGGCTGCATTGCGGATGCATTTCTCGATAGCTGCATCAGCTTGATCAGAGGACAGCCCGGAGGTGAGGTCGGGCAGATCGCTGCAAAAGGCAACTATGACGTGCAGGATACAGTCACCACTGGAAGGGTTTTGGCTGCAGTTTGAAGGCATAGTGGCCGCCGTCCGCGTCAATATGCAGTCGGGCGACGACATGGCCTGCAATATGTTGCTTCTCGTCTGGTTGAGATCAGCGCCATAGCCAGCGTAGTTGCACTGCGGCGCATCGATTTGAGATTGAGGCACGCCATTTGCAAAACTGGTGGCCGTCAAATTACTATGAGCAGCTTTCGGAGTGTTACTAGGAGCAGCTGACGGAGTGTTACTAGGAGCAGCTGTCGTAGTGTTACTAGGAGCAACTGTCGGAGTGTTACTAGGAGCAGGTGTCGTAGGAGCAGCTGTCGGAGTGTCGGCGTCTGCTGCGGTTGTCGGTGCTGACAGGAGCACGCCGGAATCGCTGGAGTATAAGCAAAAAGCGAGTTGCGACCCGTCACCGAATGCAATAGCCGGGCCGATAGTAGACGGGAGGCTACTTAATACAGCCAAGCTAGACCCGTCAGTCGTAGCAATGGTGCTACACATGCCGGCGCCCCCGATTTGAAACGAAAGGGAAAAGGCTTGGTCGGCAGAGCTTTGATCCAAACATTTGCTGAGGCCGATAGATCCGCTGTTGGGGTTGCGGGTCCAGCACGACGTTGCGCCCGCCGGGTCTGTAACCTCGATCTGTTGAAGGTTGTCTTTGATAAAATTGGATTCTACGGAGAAGCGTTTGCTAAGCAGGAACTTCTCGATAAGACTTCCGTCGGGGTTGGGATTGCCGGCCACGACATTGCCGCTTGCAATGTTGGCTTGGATAGGCGCCCATGTTTGCGGGATCGCTTGGGCAGCGGCGAGGTTGGCTGGACATTGTGTAGTCAAGGGTATGTGGTCCCCTGAGACCATGATTGAGATGAAGGTGCCGAGTTTCTGGGGGGGAAAAATATAGCTTGATTAGTTTTGACCTCGCCATCTTTTTACTTCAGGGTACTGTTCAATGAAGCGACTACTAACCCAAGGCTGTGATGTGGTTTGCGCCAAGCTGCCGCTTGCAAAAGCGGCAGCTATAACTAAGCTTAGAGAGAGCATTTTTTTTGGTTGTAACTGCAAGGGAGTTGTCCCTTATGGTTTGGTAATGACTGTGGTTGCGCTTGAACAAGAAAATAGAACTAAACAAAACCTTAGCCCGGGGGACCCGGCTTAATATACTTTATCTTCACCATGCTAGAATAGTCTGTGGATTCAGGATCCTAAATATATTTGTAAACTAAAAGTAATTACGTGTTTATTTTTATAGTTGAGTCCGATGTATTTAAGGGTCCGACTACCTTATCTCAAATTACTAATTAAGGCCGCCTTGATTATCAGGCCATCACAATTGTCAATTAATTAACGGGACACCAAAAACGGACTCATTCAATGCACATGATAATAAAATCCCGAAAAAAAGAATTGCTTAATTTTCGTCCACCTTGTAGTACCGATTAAGAAGCTAGGGTATCCAGAGCCCCTTATATGCGCATAAATGATAGAAAACGCAATCCCGACGTTTTTAGATCCCGCATAAACCTTATCTATCGTTTTCTCGACCGCACTGCCGGAAATAGTTTTATATTGTCGCAGAAAAAAAACCACATTTAGTGGGCAGGAATAAACAGCGTTGCATTTGGCCCGTTTCATTTCGTCGATTTTAACCGCGAGTTTCTGCCTGGTGCGGTTATCGACCATATGGGTCCGTCCGGTTTGGTGTCCTGTCAACGATTCGTGGTGGCTTGATAAAGTCGGCCTTGTTTTTGTAGTGGAGTCTGATGTATTTAAGGGACCGACTACGTAATTACTGTATATCAACTTATCAGGTGGCGGTATATCCGTTCGGGAATGCCCTGGCGTTAAGCCCCGGTGCGGCGGGCCGGCCCGGTATTCAGGATTAAGCTTATATCTGGGCTCCATAGTCTGGTCTCTTCAACGGGGTTCCTATTTCTGGAACAGGCACCGATCGGGCTGTTACAAAGATGGGATAGGTGGGGGTGCACGGGTAAAGAATCCGGAATAACTGCATAGAAACGTGGCTGTGCCATGGTCAAGGCTGTGTGATTTCTGGATGCCCGCTCGCTTGCAGGCAGCGGTCTATTCTGAGGGCAATGCTGGCGGGGATAGCTTTGCAAATGGCTTCGATGTTTTCGCCCGAAATTGACTGCCCGGAAGCGGCGGCAATCAGCCTATATATTTGTCAGTGTCCTCGTACATTCGGAACGCGTCCAAAGTCCGTTTGGCAAATGCTGCCGCACAGACGTAGTCGCCATGCATAAAGCAGCTGTTACTTGTGTAGTGTAAGACTTGGCGGACCTCGCATGTCGTAGATCTGGTTGCCAAATGTCATATACTGTAGTTGTAACATATTATGACATGGTTGCGAATTACTGGAGCAGGTCTCATTTGTACTATCCGAGGCTGGAACCAGCGGTGCAAAATGGTCATCAGGTGGTCATTACTTAAGTTAGGCTACATAGAAAAGATCCCTCGAGTCGTTCTGCACTCATGTCACGTCCGTCCGAAAATTCGTCCTATCCCAACCCTCCCCCTGGCTGCTGCGGCTGGAGATAAGCAGCTCCATGTGCCTCTTGTTGTAGATGCTGTTGGTGTTGTTGCAGATGCTGATGCTGGTAAAGACGTTGGTCAAAGGTGCCCCCTGCCCCTGACGCACTTCGCGGATCACTAGCACCTGGCGACTGGTAGGTATACGATGGCATCTGGTCATAAGCAGAGGGACTTGCCCACGACGGAGGAGTCACCGATGGCTGTCCCTGTTGCGGAACGGTCATGTGGTGTTGCATTTGCATCTGTGGCGGCTGAGCAGGTGGGATTCTCCAACTTCGCAACCCATCTCCTCCTCCGCTTTTGGCCGGCATGGCCTCGTTTCTTGCAAGGGCCGCAACCATGGTTTCAAGAGCCCGCAGGCCCGACTCATTCGCATGGGTATCGGCGTCTGTCCCATGTACGGCTTTCAGGTACTGCATAAACTCCAGGTAAGCCTCCGTCACCTTGTTGAGCCAGGTGGCCGTGAGATGCACCGTACGATCCTTGTTGTCGACACTGAGGTCAAGCTTGGCTCCATCTGGCTGCGCCTCATATTCTGCAAGAGCCAGCGCCGTCTGGCACGCGTTCCTGATCTGCCTGCCATTCCAGCGGGCCTTTGGGTTTTCTCGCCAGTAGGCGTTTGCAGCGTGAATGATTTCGTCCTCATCAATCTTGATACTTTGATTCCGGGCGAGGTATCGCTCCTTGATTATGCGAAGGTTGAGCCTGAAGACCTTGGTGGTCGAAATGTCGTTTAAGTCGGCCACCCCCCTGTTCGGCCACCCCCCCTGTTCGGCCACCCAAAAATTCCAGTGCCAAAACGTCACCTGGATTAATCAACTTGAATTAGAA
>JARHUK010002479.1:0-17786 GCA_031001725.1 Pseudopyricularia javanii | reverse complement strand
CTTCCCAAAAAAAAACAATACCCCCTCCCCCCTTACGGCACGTGGTGGCATATCGCCACCCTCCACACCCCCAAACCCCAGTGCATCTAAGATCCATGAAGCTTGGCGCGGCATGCTTCTGGTTCCAGGCTATATGGTTCGGAGCTGGCTGCATTACAGTGCAGTGCAGTGCAATGCGGTAAAGCTGCAGCTGCATGTCAGTCTATATCCATTCATACATACACCCTTCCATCCAGATGACAGGCCCAGCCGCGCGTCGGCCGAGAAGAGGCCAATGTGGCTTGGGGGTCCGGTGACCAGCAAGTGTTGGCAACCAACCATTACGTCCAACCACGGTGTTCCCGAACGCCTCGTTGATAGATCACTTTGATACATCGGTACATTTCCCCGAATTACTGTACGTCGATGCGGGATTCGGCGTCCGATTCATATCTCCGTCTGCCAAAACCCATGGGTTTTGGTTCAACAGAGACGCCGACATTTCCCATGATTTTCGGCCAGATCCTGTTTGTCATCCCGGACAAACTCAATCGTTGGCTACATGCATCAAAAATCCTACTCGTCCGGACTTGGGAGTTGCCGAAGCTACAACACGAGGTCCACGGGTCATCCGAGTTTGCCCCCAACGCACACGTGCAATAACTCTTGGCTCTGCAGGGTCCGGATGCTAACAGCAAAGTTTGTCTGACAGCCGCACAAGTCTCTCTCTACTGGTACTTGTACATATATGGCTAGACGTCTCCCTTGAAAGATCTTGGGGGAACGCTTGCCGAAAGGTGTCTGGTTATAATACGAACAAACACCAGATCGAAATGAGCCCGGGTGGTTCTGTAATCCGTTCAAACCTCAAGATCTCTTGAGGAAAAAAAAATACAGCCGGCTGCCTGAGACCTCATCGGTGCTACTGTAAACAGGGCCAACCGAAATCAAGATAGCCGCAGGTTCACTCCATCTCCGTCAATTCTTGCTCAAGCAAAGAATCCAACCATCCCGACCAAGGAAAGGAATACATCTCGGCCACCAGTCGCCACACACTACGCACATCCCGCTTGGAAAGTAAAAACAACATGACCTTACTACCTAAAGTTTCGGAAAAGATGCCACTGCTCGCCGCGCAGCAGGGGCCCATATTCCCACCCGGTACGAGACAACCTCTGCAAGTTCTCTAGCCGGATTCCAACCCCCACCACCGCTAACATCGATGTGGAAACAGCACCATTTGCCGATGCCATCTCAGACCACTGGGGCAGGCGCATGCCGCAGGCCATCGCACACCGCGGTTACAAGGCCAAATGGCCTGAAAACACCATGGCCGCCTTCGTCGCCGCTCTCGGCGTCGGCGCCCACGCGATCGAGACGGATTTGCATCTGACCAGGGACAAGGTCGTCGTCCTGTCGCACGATGGCACCCTCAAGCGCTGTTTTGGAATTGACAAGAAGATTTCCGACTGCGACTGGAGCTACCTAAGCACACTACGCACCACAAAGAGCCCGGCGTCGCCCATGCCGAGGTTAGCGGACCTGCTGCATTATCTGACCCAACCCGGCATGGAGGAAAAGTGGCTCTTGCTGGATATCAAGGTACGTTGACGTGTTTGTTGTGACTTGGGTAAAGAGAGGCCTGCGGCTGACTATTTCTATGCCTGCAGAGGGATGACGACCCGGACGAGCTCATCTGCCGGACGGCGGAAACCTTTGCGTCGGTCCCGACCGCGCGTCCCTGGAAGGACAGGATAATGATGGGCTGCTGGGACGCCAACTACATGCGCCGCTGCAGCCGTCACCTGCCGGGCTTCTCAGTCGCATACATCGGCTGGTCACTCCCCTACGCTTGGCAACTCCTCAAGCACGCCAACGTCTCGTTCAACCTGCTCCAAAAGGTCCTCGTCGGCCCAATAGGCACGAGGTTCCTGCGCGCGGCGGAGGCGCGGGGCAGGCAGGTCTTTGTCTGGACGGTCAACGAGGTCGAGTGGATGGAGTGGAGCATACGAAAGGGCGGCGTCGACGGCCTCATCACCGACGACCCGGAGCTGTACATGGAAGTGTGCAGGCGGCACGACAACGACGACGGTGAGGACGACGGGGCGACGATGAGGGGCGGAGTGGCGGGCGGCGGCGGCGAATACGGGGAGAAAAAGCTGGCGCCCGAGGGCGCCGGGACGTTGCGGTGGGTGCGGCTGTACGCCGAGATCGTCATATTGCAGATCCTGGCCAGGATATTAACACTGGTCATGAGGATCAGGCTGGGATCTGAAAGGAAAAGGGTGAGGGATGGGATGAGAGGTTAGAATCGAGGAGGGTTATATAGACAGATACAATAGACCTTTTACGAATGAACGAATTCAATCTTCTGAGAGACGGTAGGGGTATAATGCGTCCTTTTGTCTCTTCATCCATGTTAGTTTTCATGTCAGTCAAAAAGGGGGCGACAATCCTTCCGATCCTTCCCTTTTGTTTGGTCTAATCTACGCTGAGATCAATATTCACAGTCTTGAGCGCATCGACCGCCCAGGAAGGATACCTGTCCCTGCTGGGGTAGAGGTCCGCAAAGAAGCGCCTGACCATGTTGGGAAAGGTGTCGGCGATGACGGCCTCCCTGATCTCCCGCATCAGGTTGAGCTGGTACCAGACGTTGTGCAGGGTGAGAAGGTGCGCCGAGACGGTCTCCTTGGCGGCGTTGTGGTGGACCAGCGCGCGCGTGACGCCCGACCCGCCCTCGGCCACGGACCTGCAGCAGACGCAGCCGCAGCCCTCCTCGATGGGGCCAAAGTCACCGGCGAACTTGCTGTTGCGCAGGTTCAGCACCCCCTTGCGGGTCACGGCGTTGCCGAACCGGGCCGTCCGCGTGGGCCACACGCAGTCGAACATGTCGGCGCCGAGGGCCACACTCACGACAAGGTCCTCCGGGTACCCGATGCCCATGACGTAGCGGGGCTTGAGGTCCGGGAGCAGGGCGGTGCAGGCGGCCACGACGGCGCAGTAGTCCTCCTTTGCCTCGCCGCCGCTCAGGCCGCCGATGGCGATGCCGGGGGTGTCGCGGGCCAGCATGGCGGCGGTGCACTCCCTCCGCATGTCGAGGTCGAGCCCGCCCTGGATGATGCAGAAGAGGTTCTGGGTCGAGGGGTTGCGGTGCGCGGCCACGCAGCGGTCGAGCCAGCGGACGCTGCGCTCCATCGCCTCGCGCATGCGGGCGGCGTCGGGCGAGGTGGTGACGATGACGTCGTCCAGCTGCATCACAATGTCGGACCCGATGCTGTTCTGGAGGGACATGGAGTGCTCCGGGGTGAGGAGCATGGGCTTCCCGCCGTCGGCGGCGTGCTGGCTCAGGAACCGGACGCCCTCCTCGGTCACGGTGGCCAGCTCGAGGAGCGACACCATCTGGAAGCCGCCGCTGTCGGTGAGGAGGTTGTGGTCCCAGCCCTGGAGCCTGTGGGCGCCGCCGACGGCGTCGAGCACGGCCTGCCCCGGCTTCAGGCCCAGGTGGTACGTGTTGTTGAGGCAGAGGCGGCAGCCCGTGTCCTCGAGCTGCTGGGGCGTCAGGCCCTTGAGCGAGGCCTGGGTCGCAACTGGCATGAAGACGGGGAGGTTGACGGGGCCATGGGGAAGGGTGAGGATGGAGGCGCGGGCGCGTGTGGTCTGGGAGGGTTTGGTTTTGAGAGGTAAGTAAAAGGAGGTGAACCACGGTTGGACGTTACAGTGCAAGTAGAGCTGGAGGGGGCTGCACATGTCCCAATAGGGTATGGGGGTGGAGTTTCATCCCCGGATCGCCGGGAATAAAGAATGAACCCCGGGCGTGAATGGCCGGGAAATCCCCGTGGCATGCAGGGGGGATAGGAGCGCTGAGAGTCTGGACTTTTTGGTCCCATGTGTATTGATGTATCCCGTAGGTACATGTACAGTACGTATATCAGACTTACCGAACACCGAGCTACAAGCTCAAAAGTGAGGGCTCCATGTGTAGCAGACAGCCTGGCGGCAGCGGCTGGGCCCGGGGCCATGCTGAAGACACACGGATGCCGGGCTGGATCGGGATCGGTGTAGGGGCTAGCTTAAAGGGGTAGATGGTCACGTTCCTGAGGAAAACAAAGCTTTGGATGGACGTTTTGACTGCGAGTGGGCCAAATAAAAACGAACCGGCGTATAATTAAAAATCCTGGGTTCGTTTTTGTTTGGGGTGAGGGGAGTTTGTTGTGTGTGTGTGTGTGTGTGTGTGTGTGTGTGTGTGTGTGTGTGTGTTGTCTGTCATGGTCTATTTTTGAGGCGGGGCAAATCCGCCCAGAGTTGCCTAGAATGGCCTAAATCCAGAGGCACAATCCCTACCATCCCACCAAAAAGCACCTGACATTCCACTTTTTTCCCCCCAAATGCTTCCATGTGGTGGTGGGATGTTCCCGCAAGTGGTGTGATGTTGAACATCAGCTCACTTTTTTTTTGGTCAAAGATTTTAACGAGTCTACTGCGACCAAACCTTCCCTCGATACGACTCGAGAGAGGCAGCTGACGGTGCTGTTTGGGTGTTTGTTGCTTGTATCATGGGGGTTACTCTGGTTCAGTCACTCCAATCACCCCTGCTTTCCATCCATCATACTGAAGAAAAAGAATAACAAAAGAAAAGAAAACTACTGTACTACACCGAGAACAAAGATTCCCACATGACATGGAATCCCTATCTTCAGCAGGGCGCCCACCGAGGGCAGGGCGGTTGGGCTGAGCTGCAGTTCTCTGCTCCGCCCAGTATAGCTACTACGCCGAGGCGAGCCCAAGCCCAAGCAAGCATCCACTGAAATTAGGGGAAGTTTCTTTGTTTCCAGACCCCCAATTAATTAAATAGCGGCGCACAAGACCTTGGATTGTGGCTGTATCCCCGGCGCACGTTTCTTGGAAGGCCCAGATATCGATGCAAGTATTACCGTGGTAGGCAATAACCAAGGCAAAAAGTCGGGTAGGAAGAGGGTCTGATGGTTGATGGGATGAGAGCCTTCTTTTTTTTCTTTCTCTCTCTCTCTTCTTTCTCTCCCTATCTTTATGACCCGTTTCCTCCCAAACAAAAACAAACCTAGATCAAGTAGATCTGGCTACTCAAGCTCATCTTTTCTTTCCCTTTTGTCAAACATATCGTCCTCCGATGTGGGCCCATTAATGACAAAGGTGTAGACGTCAAAAGAACATCGGACAAGTTCGGAGCTGGCAAAAAGTCATGGACAAATTAAAAAAAGTACAAGTGCTAAAGAGCCGCGATCCACTAACCACCCCCCGAAGAAGCACCCCCAATGACAGAAGCCCAGAAAGGCTATCCCGGCTTGGCCCTTTTCCAGGGTCGGTCAGTCATCAACCTCTCCCTCTGCCCCTTGATGCATACCTTATTCTAATAAATATCACTCTCCCGCATCCTTACCACCTACCTACCAAGGCTGCTGCTAATACACCGATGCGCCTCGCTACCAACCTGGCTGTCTACCTCCCCACCTACTGGAGTACCTCTCAGATCTATCACTACCCTTCCAAGCTGTTCCACCCGCCTCTTTCCCTCTTCCCTTTCCCACCACAGCTCGCCTGAGCCCGTCTACTGCTCCTCGGCATCCATCACCATACACCAAACCGGACTGAGAAAGAACTCAATAACACAACACAAACATGTCATTCACATCCTTTGCAGCCCTCCCAGCGGAGCTACGACTGGAGATATGGAGACTCAGCTTCCAGCCACGTGCTGTCGAAGTCAGATACCAACCAGAGACCGACGAGTGCCTCACCATCACACACCCGCCCGCCGTCCTCCAGGCCTGTCGCGAGTCCAGGGAGGAGGCCCTCAGGTTCTACCGCAAGAGCTTCGGCACCAGGTCGCATGAGCCGCTCATATACTTCAACCCCTCCATCGACGTCCTCTACATACCGAGGCATAGGCCGATGGGGTACGACGACGCCGTCCGGGACTTTTCCGAGCACATCCTGGACACGGCGCAGCACGTCCGGAGGCTCGCCGTCGACCACGTCCTCCCGGATGTCAAGCGGCCCTGGGAGACGTACAACAAGCTCTGCCTAATGCTCGGCCTGCCAAACCTGGAGGAGGCGTACATGATCATATCGGCCGAGTCCGACGTGGGCGAGCCCGGCGCCGTCGCCGGCATGGAGATTGAGATCATCGACCCCAAGGAGGACCAGGAAGCGATACTTCAGGTCATGAAGGGCATCGAAGAGACCTTCTCGCATGAGCTCGACGAGATCAAGTGGGGACAGGAGGTGGAGGAGGCGCTGGACGAGAGCGTTGCAGATAGCGGCGGCTCCTTGCCCGCAGAGGATGAGCATGCGCATCACCACCACCACCACCACCATCTGTCGTACCCGCCGATTGTACCCAAGGCCAAGATTCTCCATGGCTGGGAGGGAAGGGGCAACATGGTTAGATGTGGCTGAGGAAGCTTGGTTGTCGGAGGCGGCTCTCTTAATCGCATTGTAGTTAATCAGCAGAGAGAGGCATTTCGAGTTAGTTTACATACCTACATAATGAAATGGATAATTAGAATATCAACAAGCTCGCGCGACCTATGTGAATCTGTAATTGTTGGTGCTAGTGGTGATTCCAGAATTCTAGACAAGATTCATATCTGCTGAGAAACTCTAGTGGTTTGCTAGAGCAAAAGAGCAAGAAACAATAGATGGATGTGGCACTAATAACCCGAGTACTCAAACATATAAGGGTTAGGGTCTATCGTCAGGGTTGCACGGAGCACCCGCAGCACGGCGCGGTGGAGTTCGAATTTTCGTGCGGTAGCTCCCGGCTGTGATAACCTCACCAGAGCCCCCGAGACCGTCAAGCACCGAACCACATTGCATTGCTGCAGCAGCCGCACCAAAAATGGCGACTGCTCGGACAATGTCGCCCGGAGGGGCCCTCCTCCGTTCTTCGCGCATGTTTTCCCTGCCACCCCCCGTCCCCCCTCAGGTCAACAACACGGTCAACTCCAGCGTCAACCGCTCCGACACGGCCACCACGCCCTACCCGACCCTGCAGTCCGTCACGACGTCTGCGGCCGCCCGAAAGCGCGGCGACTGGGGATTCAAGCGGTCCTTCCCGCTCAAGTCCACCACCAAGTCCAGCACCCCGCTCATCCGCGTCAAGCAGGTCGATACGTGCGAGCATGTGACCGACTTCACCTCGGCCTCGGACCACACCCTGTCGCTCGAGAAGTTCCTCGACATGAGCATCCCCGTCGTCATGCCGCCGCTGATCAACCCGTCCGAAGTGGGCCACCAGGTCTCCGAGAGCGCGCCGCGAAAGTCCGTCTTTGAGGAGACGCATGACATCACCGACATCTCCTCGGAGCAGAAGAAGGACATGGGCGCCTACCGCTGGAAGTTTGACGGGCCCTGGCTGGCCGGCATGGCCGAGGGCGAGTTCCAAAAGTACCTCCAGTCCAAGGTCAAGCCGAGGCGGGCCGAGTTCCGCCAGTGGCTCAAGGCCATCGTGGCCGAGGAGATGAACGACGAGGCCGTCAGGCGGTCCATCGAGGACGGCGAGGCCGGGTCATCCGCCAGCCCGCTGACGGCCGTAGACGTCACCGACGAGCACCTCACCACCAAGCTCCGGGAGCTGCGCGAGGACCGCATCCAGCTCTACAAGCTCGTCGGGCGCTTCCTGGACCTGGCCCCCATCGCGCCCAAGACGTCCAGTATCCCGCACCAGACTGGCAAGAGCCGCCTCTTGAGCCTGCCGCCGGCCGTCAACCCCTACGCCCAGGCCGGACCGCCCGTCACGCACCCGTCGGCCGGCATCTCGTACCTGCGCTCGGGCGCCTACATTGAGAACCACCCGCTGTACGGCCCGCAGCAGAGGCACAGGCACGTCGAGGCCAGGGTGCTACTAAGCAACGCAAACTTTGGCGCCGTCACCAACGCCAACGTCAACGTCAGCCTGGGCCTGGGCGGCTTCGTCACCAAGTTGCAGGACACCGACGTCGTCTTCAACAACAAGACCACCCCGCGGTTCAGCCCCGAGCTCGTCGGCGGCCAGAAGCACTACGTCGAGCCGGTCCTGGCCGTCGTCGACTCCAGGGGCAGGGTCAACGTCACGGCCAAGGCGGCCCAGGCCGAGGCTGTGTGCGTCGCAAAGGAGCTCGACGGGATCAAGCTGGACGGCGGCGCTGCGGCCAATGTCCGCAGGCAGGAGACGGACCGGAGGAGCAGGGCGAGGTATGATAGGTCCGGCTCTTACAGGTTTGGGAAGCGCATGATGTCCGACTCGAAGTCTTATGGCTTGCAAGAAAACTTTTAGACTCATCCATCGAGGCGGGGGGTGGGCCTTTGGTGTATCATTTGGTGGGTTTGTGACGACGGAAAATGTAGATCTACAAGTCTTATTTTTGTACAAATGTAAAAACAGATCCAAGAGGCACCGAAAAGTATTTTTTGCTTTTCACCGTCACGACTTGATTATGAACTTGGATTCTAGCGGACAACGAGAGGGCATGATAAGCTGCAACGTGGATCTTATGCGCACACCTCTCCCTCTCTCCCCCCCCCTGCCCTCCAAACTTATTTGGAAGCACCTGACCCGTCTGTGCCTGATGTCGTGAGCGTGACGGGCGGAGCGCCCTGGTTCTGGATCTGCACACTGCCGTCGGCCATGCCAAAGTACGCCGCCACGGGCTTCTGCGCACCGCCCTCGTCCTTGGCGTCGAGGCCGCTGCGGCCCGTGAAGAGGCCAATCTCGCATACGCCGACGATGGACTTGATCTTGGCGGCGAGTTTGTCGACGCTCCAGATGCCGTCTGTTCCGTCTCCGGGACCCTCGTCCCCAGCCAGCAGCAGCGGCGCAAACGGCGCGTCGATGATGTGCATCCCGTTGTCCGTCACCACGGACCCGGCCTTTCCGGACCCGGACCGGATGCGCGGCGACCGCGCGCCCAGCCTCTCGAGCTCGAGCAGCACATGCTCGGCCGCCTTAGGCAGGACCTCGATGGGGATCCCCTGCTTCCACTGCGTGCCCAGGTTCCTGCTCAGCTTTCGGAAGTCGGCGATGCAGACAAAGTTGCGCGACGCGACAGCCACGACCTTCTCCTGCCACAGGCAGCCGCCGCCGCCCTTGATGAGGTTAAGGTGCGCGTCGACCTCGTCGGCGCCGTCAAAGTACACGTCCAGCAGGGAGCCCGCGGGCCTGTCCTCGATGGGGCAGGCGCGGAAGCCTGCCGCCTTGATCAGGCCCTTTGACTGGTCGCCCGTCGGATAGAAGGTCATGCGGGCAGCCGCCTCCGGGTGCAGCTCCCGGATGGCGTCGACGACGTGCACGACGGTGGAGCCGGAGCCAATGCCGACGTGCGTGTAGCGAGGGTCCAGGTGGTCCTTGACAGCCGTGTAGGCTGCCGCCTTCTTGGCCATCTCTATCAGCTGCGCCTGCTCGGCCGCCGACACGGCTGACGAGGAGCTGGTGGGCGCCATTGAGAGGTGACGGTGGAGTGATGTGAAGCTGTGACTGGAGATGGAGGTTGGTCGCCTAGGCTGGGCCGGACGGGCGAGCGCTGAAAAGAGGCGTGTTGGTGGTGGGGGCGGTTGGAGAGCCCTGGCCTTGAGGCTATGATGTGGTTGAGATGGACGACAGAGAGATGGTACCTTGGTCGACCGTCGGAAGACTACGGTGGACATTTATAGGTTGCGCGGTTATTACGGCCTAAATTGAGTGTTGTATCCTGCACACTCTTTGAGCTATTTTTGGTTTAGTATGTTCCAATTGGAAGTTTTCATTTTTTTTTTCTCGTCAACATTTTTACAGTCACCAGAGCTGTCGACGACGCAGCCAAGGAGAGGCCGGTTTAGGAGCTTTGAATGACGCTCGACGGCAAGCAGTCGCCAACAAGGATGGAGGGGTCAGCTCTGGTATTACTCATCACCAACCCTGCACCCGCAAAACTCATACGTAGAAACGACTCGCCCCGCTTCCGAGAAAATCACGTGATCATTCTCACAATTGCCCACAAACTCCATATCGACATTTCCGTCTGTTAGAATTGTTCTTCCGCACACGAACAACCGCCCCGACGCCGACAAAGTATTAACCCTCTCCCCCCCAAAACACCAGCACAACCACCGCCAAAATGGGTCGCGTTCGCACCAAGACCGTCAAGAAGTCCGCCAAGGTCATCATTGAGCGGTACTACCCCAGGCTCACCCTCGACTTCGAGACCAACAAGCGCATCTGCGATGAGATCGCCATTATTGCCTCGAAGCGCCTGCGCAACAAGGTAAGGCGGAAGCGCGATCCCCAACAATTTGGCCTTTTGCTTCTGGCCACAAAAGCGGACAGCATTTTCTGACAGCAGGCCCCGTTGCGCACATACAGATTGCCGGCTACACCACCCACCTGATGAAGCGCATTCAGCGTGGTCCCGTCCGTGGTATCTCCTTCAAGCTTCAGGAGGAGGAGCGTGAGCGCAAGGACCAGTTCGTCCCCGAGGTCTCGGCCCTCGACTTCAGCCAGTCCGACAGCGGCCTGCTCGACGTCGACGTAGAGACCAAGGACCTGCTCAAGCACCTTGGCGTATGTTTTCTCACCGGAGCTCCCACTAGCCCAGCCGAACCGGGACTTGGCAGACTAACCCATGACCATTTTTCTCATCTCTACAGTTCGACTCGACCATCCCCGTCAACGTCATCCCCGTCACCCAGACCCAGGCCACCGAGCGCAGCGGCCGCCGCTTCGGCGACAGGCCCCCTCGCCGGGACTAAGCGCAACGCCCTTCACGACACGAATTTTTCTGTACACACACAATACAAAACGGATGTTGGGACTGGTATTGCCTCTTTCATTTTTCTTCTAGGGCAATCAAAGGTATTTGGGTTTGGGTTGCTTTTCGGCGTCTTCACGGAAGGTAGTGAGAGCATGCTAGATCAACACAGAGATCTTTTGCCCACTAAGGTGTCGCCGACTCCCTTGTGCGCTTGCGCACTTGGGATGACGCTTGATTGCCATTCTTCGTTGCGTCTGGCTGAGAAGATCCTTGATCCGGAACCCCTGACGCTCGACTTTGGACATGGTGCTAGCAATAGTCTATCTGCCATCGGCGAGCGGACGGTGTGATGGTGGGATATCGTTGCCAATTTTGCTGTGATGTTTTTTTGTGTCTAAGGGGGGTATCATTTTTTTTTGCTCCCGGAGAGCCAACCTAGGTTCCCACGCCACCTTCACCCCGCTGCCACTATGACGGCCTCAAGGCTCCTACCGAAACCGTGGTTTGAAGCCATCCAGCAGCATATCCTCCCCGGCATCGTCATCCTCGGCAGCCTCCAAGCTGGGTGGTTCGGGGACGGCAAGGGTTTTCTTCTCCCGAATCGTAAAGTCTATCAAGTTTTCTGAGCCCTTTGCCTGCTCCGTAGTATCGCCACGCTCCAGGGCTAGCGTCGACGACTTTTCCGCCTTTTTCTCCTCTTCCAACTTCAGACGGTCAATCTCAGCGGCGAGCACGCTGTCCTTCTTGCCGTCATCCTCCTCGCCCATCAACTCAATGACAATATCTGGGATGCCAATGCGCTCCCAGGCGGCCGTCTCGCTGAGCTGGACCTTGACGTAGAGCGCCCGCCGCGCGCAGTCCTGCGAGCACCACTTCTCCAGCTCCTCGACCGGCATGATCTTGAAGTCAGGCCTGCCCTGGTTCACGGCCTTGAAAGTGCCGGGTGGCTGGCCGTACCGCTTCCGCGGCCTCGGGCACAGCGCATAGCCGCAAAGGTCGTTGACGTTGCGCTCCTCGATCAGATCATCGTAGTCGGTCGGCTGGAAGGTGCGCACCTTGGCCTTGAACTCGGCCACGTCGCTGGAGGAAGGGCTGGAGGCGCTGTTGTGCGGCGGGGTGCGGACCCTGGGGTGCTCGGACAGGTATATCAGGTCGTCCAGCACCTGCTGGTGAATGGCCTTTTGGTGCTGGATTATGGTGGCGTGGCGGATGGCGACCTGGCGCGCCTCGTCGAGGGACGGGTCGCCCTCCGGGGCGGCAGGGGCGGTGGCTTTGGGCTTCTTGAGGATGCCCTTTTTGGGTGTGGCTTTTGCGCCGGGGTTTGGAGTTGTGGCCGGCATGGTGGGCTTTTTGAGAGGTCTCTTTGCGGGTTGCCTTTACCTATATCTTTAGCTGTCTGCGACGTTGGCCGTGCAGAACTAGAACTGACAAAAGCCGTTTGGTTTCGATACTTTTTTCGAAATGTGGGGTAAATCAAGGAAGGTCTCGCGCTGTTTTGGAGTCGTTGCACGGCAGGTATTTTCACGGCGAAGCGGGTCGGCCGGGAGAAGATTACGGGATCTTGGATCTCATCTCTGGGTTATGCTGGTAACCCCTTTACAAAGAGAGACCCGGAGTGTACGCACAGCCCCTTACGAATCAGCAGGCTACAAATATACAGACTGTTTGAATGCAGATCCAGTTCTCTGCCTGCATGCAGTAGTAGCATTGTACGGTGCGTTGCCATGTCTAGGGCTAGATGACATTATACCCGCAAATGCCGTCACGAAGCAAAACGTCGACAGGCGCCGGCCTATTCTAGACTAGACTGACAACTAATTAGCCCGCGCAAGCCCAAGTCTACAGTAGTCTAGGCACCTTCTTCGCCGCCGTGTTGAAACACCCCTTAGGTGGACTTTTTTTGGCTCAACCCTGTTTGCTTTGCGGGTGCCGTGCCCCTCGTCGGGCGTTGCTGATACTTCTACACAGTGACTGTGACAGTGCGCGTGTGGGAGAGCTCCTCGTGTTTATGCGCTGACGTCGACCACGGCTAAGCCCAGGTCCAGCGTCGCAGTGCTGCCCACCAACGACGTTTTGCCTTTTTGGTGGCTTGTAGCAAGTGCCAGCGCTTTGCAATGCTATGCTGGGCCAAGAAGGACAGGAAACAGAAAACCGGGTGGGGGATAAATCATGTACGTACTGTATGTACATACAAAGTCAAAGCATATCGACAAAGATCAAATCCACAACAAACCCGAGAATGACAGATCACGCAGTTCGTCGGCCCCAAGTCCAGGTCCAGCTGCTGTTTTTGTTCCAAGGAAAGCCCTGGTGATCGCCGGCTGCCTAAACCCCATCCCCATCACTCTTACCCGTTGTAGCGAATTACCTAATAATACAAGACTGCCCTGGGCTCCTGTCCACTCCTGTCCACTCCTGTCCACTCCTGTCCACTCCTGTCCACCACACCCACACCCCCCAGCGCTCACGTCCCTCTCCACATCAAATCAATCCCAATCCCAAATCCCAACGGGGGCCCGTGTCTGCCGCTTGATGCATCAAACCTGGCTCAACAACAGTTGATTCAATCCGAATCCCCCGCACACAACCTGCGTCTCGCCCAAGGGTGCATCAAGATTCAAACCAAGATTCACAACCTCGACTTCGCAAGGGCTGCAGGTCCCTCGCACTGCCCGCCTTCGCCATGACTGCCCCTTTCATGGTCAAGGCCATCTTCGAGTACAGCTCCCCGCACGAGGACGACCTCCCCTTTGCCGCCGGCCAGATCATCACCGTCACCGAGGTCGAGGACGACGACTGGTACACCGGCGAGTTTGTCGACGACGCCGGCATCAAGCATGAGGGCATATTCCCCCGCAACTTTGTCGAGAAGTACGAACCCGTAGCTCCCCCGCGACCAACTCGATCCCGGACAAAAAAGGACCCGGAACCTGTACCGGCAGCAGCAGCAGCAGCAGCCGCTTCGCCGCCTTCTCCTGCTGCGCCTGCCGTGCCCGCCACTGCAGTTCCCGAGCTACTCGAAGAGCCCGCCCCGTCAGAGCAGGAGCAGCAGCCTTCCCAAGATTCCGGGCTTCCGTCAGTACCCGACCCCGCTGCCAACGTCGCTTCTACCACCACCGCTACCACCGCCGCACCCGCCACACCCCCCGCAGCTCCCGAGCCTGCCGTTCCAGCTCCGATCGCGGCCCCGCTCCCGTCAATCCCGAATGCTGAGCCCAAGCCTGAACTTCAGCCTGCCTCCCCTCCCAAGCCGGCCCCATCTGTACCCAAACCGGTTCCTTCCGCGTCCAAACCCAATGCGCCACCACCCGTGGCAGGAAAGCCCACTGGGAACGCCTTCAGAGACCGCATTGCCGCGTTCAACAAGGCTGCCGCATCGCCTATCACACCTTTCAAGCCTGGTGGCCTTGCGGGCTCTAGCTTCATCAAGAAGCCGTTCGTTGCACCCCCACCGAGCAGGAACGCATTTGTCCCCAAGCCGCAGAGCGCCCCGACCCCAAAGCTGTACCGGCGCGATGAGGACCCAGAGATCAAGGAGCGCGAGCAGGAGAATGCCGAGAATGCCGAGAGGGCTGGCTTGACCAACACGACCTCGCACGAGGGCGAGGACGCAGATCAGCCAAAGCCGATGAGCCTCAAAGAGCGCATGGCTCTCCTGCAAAAACAGCAACAGGAGCAGGCTCAGAGGCACGCCGAGGCCGCAGCCAAGAAGGAGAAGCCAAAGCGGCCTGTTAAAAAGCGCATAGAAAGTAATGATGGAGCGGATGAGGCCGGCTCGTCTCAGGCAAGCCTTGCTCCCCTGGAGCGTCAGGATAGCGAGGACACCACTGGCAGGCGATCCACCGATGATCCCAAGGCATCCCGCGCCGCTCCTGTCGGCCGGAGAAAATCATCCGCCAAGGTCCTTGGTGGCGACCCCAATGATGGCAACGAAGCCGATCTGTCTGGGGCAGGCGACACAGAAGGGCAGGAAGATGCCACCGAGCGTGATGACAGTGACGACAGGACGCCTCAAGTGCCCAAGTCGGCCGCGGCGGCGGGCAAGTCACCTGCCGCTGACGAGGCCGAGGAGGAGGAAGAAGAGGACGACGAGGACGACGAGGAGATCGACCCAGAAGTCAGGCGCAAGGAGGAGCTGCGCGCACGAATGGCCAAAATGAGTGGTGGAATGGGTATGGCAGGCATTTTTGGCATGCCAATGCCCGGAATGGGAGTTGCTGCTAAAAAGAAAAAGGCCCCTCCTCCGCCCCCCGCGGCCTTGGAGCGACGAGAGAGCGAGGCCCCCGAGCGCACTTCGTCTCCGGCCTTGCAAGCACCCCCTGTACCCAGCATGATACCGCTTCCAGGGCTTGCCACAAGAAGATCCGAGGACAAACCTGCGGAAGAAGCAGCCCAAACTACAGCTCCTGCGAAGCACGAGGAAGAGGATGACCGCGACGAGGCACCATCTCAATCTGTTGCCTCTCCTCCCACCACAGCGGCATCTGTGCCAGTCCCTAGTAATCGGCCGGCGCCGCCACCTGTCCCCTCAGAGTGTAAGTCGTCCAACCTATCGGGGGACAATAACCCAACTTGGCATGTTGGACTCAACACTAATTCGCCGATGTTTATATACAGCTCGTCCTGCTCCTGCCCCTCCTATCTCCGGCGTCAAGTCCCCCAGTGCTGGTTCCGAGTCTGACGATGAAATGTCGGAGCACCCGTCAGAGCCCCTCGCAACTCCGCGAGCAGAGCCAACACCTGCCTCTAGAGCTCCCCCTTCTCCCCCTCCAGGCGCGCCAGCCGAGCCTAGTTCACCTCGATCTCCCGGCGCGAGGCAGCAGGCGTTCTTCAGTGGCGGTGATGCCCCGTCCCCGACGTCACCCACTGCAAGCACCAGCATAGCAAACAAACGTGCCAGCAGGCCGCCACCTCCGGTACCTACGATGGCACCGGCGTCACCGCCGCCCGCCGTCTCCCGTGCCCCGCCACCTCCTCCCCCAGGAGCGCTGAGTCGCAACTCAACCGCAGACAACCGGCCTATGTCGCCAAGTAAAGCATCACGGAAGGAATTCTCGGACGAGGAGATCACTGAGTATGAGGGTGACTATGATACGGACATTGCTTCATCTGTTCCTCATAAGGACGCGCTCAAGTCTCACGGACGAGACTCCAGTATTGATGAAACCACGTCGATGTCCTCTCCTATTGCAACTGCTCCTCCAACATTGCCGCCACCGGTTCCCTCAGCTAGTGCACCGAGAGCTCCGCCACCACTCCCAAACCAGCCACCTCCTTCAAAACACGAATATCGTCGCTCCGTGGATATGCCCCGAATGGCTCCTCCGCCCCCACCGCCGACGAAGGAGCCGCTTGAGGAGGAAGATTATGACCCGTACAACTACTCAGGGCCAGGAACGGGTGTGTCTGCTCCAGGATACGCACCTCCGCCTCCCAAGTCGCCCAGGTCACCGGAGATACCACTCACTTCAGAAGGGCTCTTTAAACCTCCGCCCCCACCCCCCTCGGGGGGCCCGCAGGGCAGTCGTGCCCCTCGACAGTCTCTGGATGTAGGCGGTCGGCCGTCGCACTCTGGGCGTAGATCGGTCGACATAGGAACTGCTTTGGACTCGCAATTTGTGGCAAACGAAATCGATCTGGCGCCCACGTCGAACTGGTGGAGCCAACCCAACGGTTTACCACCTCAACTACAGGGTCGTAAGGACATATTCTTCGAGTCCGAGGAGTCTGTTTCTGCCCAGGGGACCAAGAGCATGGTCACCCGCGACATTTATGTTCTCTATTACGATTACTCGCAAACTGTCATCACAGTCACTTACGACGCCAAGAACCCAAACGAGGCAAACCTGAACCAGCGTCATGAGCCCCCGCCACGCACCCTTCGCCAGGACCAGCTCGAGCAGTCCTATGAGCGGTTTGGTCGTCAGATTGCAGAAGCTGTGAAGGGCAAGAAGGAGACTGTAGTCGGCGACGGCACCCCTCAAGGCCTCATCCAAGAGCTTCTTCGTCCGCACAAGGATGCCCTCCTCCCGGTCGGCACGCGGGCGTACGGAGCGCTCGTGTACGCCAACATGGCCAACGCCAGCACGACGGTCAACGATGAGATCCGACCTGGAGACATCATGTCGATACGCAACGCCAAGTTTTCAGGCAAACACGGCGCGCTGGGACACAAGTACAGCATGGATGTCGGCAAGCCGGACCATGTGGCAATTGTGGCCGAGTGGGACGGCAGCAAGAAGAAGGTGCGGGCGTGGGAGCAAGGCCGGGAGAGCAAGAAGACCAAGCTCGAGAGCTTCAGGCTCGATGACTTGCGCAGCGGTGAGATCAAGGTCTGGAGGGTCATGCCGCGAAGCTGGGTCGGCTGGGAGGGGCAGAACTAGTGCTTCTCTACGCTGGGCCCGACGCGGCTGAGAGGAGGGAAGATCGGGTCGGCGGCCTTGCAGAGCGGCCGGGTTCCTGTGCTGCCGATCAGCGTTGCTGGTTGGTGCCTGCGCGTACAAGGCCCGGTGCGGACTGGGCGACTGAGCGGAACATGGTATTGAGTACTCCTTTGGCTTGGGTTCTACCAGGTATGAGCGTTTGATATGAGCCAGAGCCAGGTTCAAGCGTGGTGGAACAGGATTATGGAGGAGGATGAGGAGGTGTACGCGCAAGTTAGCATTCCCGATATCACGGGATGGCTTGTATCAGTGTGTTTTTTTCGCGATGTTGGCGTTGCTGCTGCGCGTCATGGTATACTCTTATCTTATTATTTCCCCTTTGTTAGTCCTGCACCGATAGCTCCATGTTAAAAAAAAACAATTACCCCTTTGTATGTCTGCGTTAATGGTTAGGAGTGTCTCCGGCTCGTCAACGGAAGATACAGTACTGATGCAATATGTTCCGTTGAGAGACTAATATGATCCCCGGGCTTCTTAGTGTATGTTAGTCATAGTTAATGAATCCCATGGTGAGCAACGAACAAATATTTTCACAAAGTATTGCACAATTTTAGCTGCAAAGAGGGGGGAAATAATCCCCCCCCCCCCCAGATAAATGCTGTTATTTGAAACCCCCAATACC
>JARHUK010002478.1:16447-27869 GCA_031001725.1 Pseudopyricularia javanii | reverse complement strand
TGCGTTCGCTCCCTCGTGCTAAGCGTATGGTGACAGTCCCGGACGACACCTCAAAATTGTACTCACAGCAACCACCGAAACCAAACGAATAATACTGCCGCCTTTTTTTTTTTACAGATCAGGCTCCTGGATACTCAGAAGGCGCCTCGTCAAAATTAAAAGGGCACAAACCCACCCGCCGCCAAACATGGACGTGTCGATGGACGTCGACGCCCCCGTGCCCTTCGCACCGTCGATGGGCACCGCGCAAAATGGCGCAACGTAAGCCAATGCCCTCGGAAGTAGGAGGCATGAAATGGAGTGTCTTTTAATGATTTTGATACTCACAAGTCTTCGGCCCTCATCAGAATCCTCTGCTGCAACTGCGGCGCCCCCATCGATGGTACAACGGCGACCGGCGCCCTCTGCTACGACTGCGTAAAGACCACACACGATATATCCCAAGGCGTCCAACGCGAGGCCGTACTACACTTCTGCCGTGACTGCGACAGGTGGTTGCTGCCTCCCAGCACATGGATGGCCGCCGCGCCCGAATCTCGAGAGCTTCTGGCACTGTGTTTGAAGAAGCTCAAGGGCCTGCAGAAAGTGCGCATAGTCGATGCCAGCTTCATCTGGACGGAGCCGCATTCGCGCAGGGTCCGCGTCAAGCTCACCATTCAAGACGCCGTCTCAGAGGGCGTTCTACTCCAACAGTCGTTCGAGGTTATCTATATTGTCGCGTATCAGCAGTGTCCCGAGTGCGCCAAGTCGTACACGGCCAACGTCTGGCGCGCCAGCGTACAGGTCCGCCAAAAGGTCCTACACAAGCGTACCTTCCTTTTCCTCGAGCAGCTCATCCTCAAGCACGGCGCCCACCGCGACACCATCAACATCAAGGAGGCCAAGGACGGTATCGACTTCTTCTTTTCGGCGCGCAATCAAGCCGAGAAGTTTGTCGATTTCCTCAACTCTTCAGTTCCCGTGCGCACCAAGAAGTCACAAGAGCTCATTTCTCAGGACATTCACACGAGTACAAAGTCGTACAAGTTCACTTTCCTCGTTGAGCTGATCCCAATTTGCAAGGAGGACCTTGTCGTACTACCTATCAAGCTCGCCAAGCAGATTGGCAACATTTCCCCACTGGTACTGTGCTACCGCATCGGCACATCAGTGCAGTTCCTCGACCCTGCCACGCTGCAGACCGGTGAGGTGTCCGCACCCATCTACTGGCGCTCGCCGTTCCGCGCCATCGCCGAAAGCAAGGACCTAGTCGAGTTCATCGTGATGGACGTCGAGTCCTCGGGTGTTCACAAGGGCCGCTGGTCGCTCGGTGAGGCCACCGTCGCGCGCGCCTCGGACCTTGGCGTCAACGACAAGACCTACTTTGCCCGCACCCACCTATCGGGCCTGCTGCACCCGGGCGACAGCGTTATGGGCTACATGCTGACGGGCACAAACTTCAACAACGACGAGTTCCAGGCGCTAGAGGACTCGCACGCCTACGGTTCCACCATTCCCGACGTAGTCCTCGTCAAGAAGCACTACCAGCGCCGCAGGAACCGCAACAGGAACAGGAACTGGAAGCTCAAGCGTATGAACAAGGACGAAGGAGAGCTACTACCCAAGAAGGCCGACCAGGAGCGTCTCGACGCCGAGTACGAGCAGTTCCTGCGCGACGTTGAGGAGGACGACGAGCTCAGGGCTGCTCTGGCCCTGTACAAGAGCACCAACAAGTCCAAGAAGCAGCCCGACGTCGACGCCATGAGCGTTGCCGAGACTGAAATGACGGGCGATGACGAGGACGACGACGCGCCCAAGGTCAGCATGGACGAGCTGCTGGATGATATGGAGGAGCTGGCCATTGAGGACCAGTGAGAATTTATGTTTCCATTTTGATTTCTTGTTTCTTTCCGGCGCTCGGGCTTGTACTTACTGTTTCGGTTTCTCTGGGATTTGGGCATTTTGGGTTGTGGTCAAAAGTTGCATCGGTAGAAGCGTCTAGTTTACTGTGTCCCGTCCTGTTTCCTGCCGTGCGTCCTCGCATGTGCCCTTTCATGTGTCCTTTCAGCTCAAGTTTCTGATGGGTTCTTCCATCCTCGGCGCACTTGCGTATATTTCTGGCTCGCGAAAGGAAAATTCAACCAGCCTCGACTACAATCACAAGATTCTTCGTGTGCAAGAGGTTTACCAGTTGCTCTTGAGGAACTAGAGTATCAGATATTCCTAGATGCAATTGGTGAATTGATGAGTGAAACTATTCGCGCAGCCTAGCGAGTACCTGCCTGCCTAGGTATCCGCCTGAAGTGCAAATTTGCCCTGGCAGGTATAGGCAAAGACAAGCGCATCCATATAACCTTAAACCACCCGTCACGATTGCCCAGTACCAGCACAATACCACCTACTGCCTACCAGGAAAGATACCCAAATCCATGCCCGGTATCATCAACTAACCAAGGTCTTGATAGAGACGTTTTGGCATTGCTATGAACGTTTCCCCTTTCCAAGGAAAATTTTGCTAGGCGCAAAAAAACAAGGTAAAAGAGAATGCGAAAAGAAAAACAGTTGGTCGCTGCGGCAGGCCCCTGAACTGCTTTCCCGGCCAGTATGCTGGCTATCTCATTCCCGCCAGGGCCTGGAGATATTGGTCTTCTTGTCATGCGGGCTACCAGCCTCCAAATCGTCACCGCTACGCTTGCGCTTCAGCCCAGCAAATCCTACCTCTTGAAATGGCCGCCGAACCTCGTATTCAACCCCATGTTGACGTTGACCATGCGCTGCTGCGCTGGCGCGTGAGGGATCGGGCGTGTTGTGCCTCGAAGTGCTCCCGAAAGAGCTAGCCGGCCGCGAATTCTGGGACTCGAGTGCTTCCTGACGAGGCGCCTGCTGTTTCTCAGCCGGCTGAAGATTCTCAGATACCAGTGTCGCTCTTGTCGTGGATATAGACTTTGGTGCATGGCTAGACCGCATATCAGATTCACAATCCTCCGGTTTTATTAGTGTGGACTTCTTGGATGTTGGTGTAATGAGTGGGTAGACCATCTTGGCGGCTTCAGGGGCGGCGGCGTCGGTAGACAAAGCCCTGCTCTGAGGCTCGCTCTTTTGAACGAGCCCCTCCGACGATCGGACGTTGTCCGGATTCGTGGGAGTGGTTTTTGGTTTCTTGCCGAAGCCTACGTGCTTGAACGGATTTGCTCCAGGCTTTTCGTGAGATTCGTTGCTAGTCGTGTACACTGGTTTCATGTAGATCGTGCCGATTGATCCCACTTGAGTGACCGTTTTTTCGGTGCCACTGTTCCCTCCACTACCATCGTTAACGCCACCATGGGCGGTCGAGGGTGTCACCTCGCGGGACTTGAGGCCTGGAGATGGATTAGTCGAGAGGTCAAGTGATGCTCCCCTATTTCCACGCTTTCTCCATCCGGGGCCGACCATGGGGAAAGCAGAGGCCTTCCCCTTCTGGTACTGTTCGTCTCGGTTGGATTCTGGATTCGGCTGATGATGAATGGGCTCAGTGGCTGGCGAAGGAGTGGAGAGATTGTTGTCATCTGACTGTGGAAGAACGGCAGGGCCATTGGATTCGGCAGGGTGTGCCTTCTGGTTCATTTGGTCAGGAGAGCTTGGCTGGTGTGCCGCAAGACCTTGAAACATACGGTGGTTGTTTGCCCTTCGAGACTCGTCTTCGACCTCTTCTATTGTGGTTGTCGCGGTGATAGTGGGAGCTGGTGAAGAGCTCGCCCTGCTGTCGCGAAGTTCTTGCTTTTCGGCAGGCTTCCTCAGCTGGGAAATGCGGCATTGCTGACCTAGCCTTCCCAAGATCAGGAAGTTGGCGGGGATTGGCTTCTGATTGACGGGGTCTTTCTTCACTTCGTTACTCTCCCGGGTGGGAGTCGTGGGCTTTTGCACGGGCCCAGCACCTCTATCGGCATTGCGAGCCGTACAGAGGTCCTTCTCAGAGCTTATAACTCTAGACCCCAGACGCATGTATTCCGTCAAGCTCTCCTTGAAATTCACGCACAATACCAGTTCGTCTTCCGGTACCCAATCGTCGTGGTGGTATGGGCAGCCAGCCCACCTAACTAGGAACATGCGACGGCAGTCCAAACCAAGCCCATCATCAAAGATAGCCGCCACTTCTCTATTCTCTGGCGTCGGTGTATCACCCTTGAAGGGCTGAGCTTTCTCAAAAACCTTCTGCTTGTCTGTCTCTATCATAGACACACCAGCTGTGGCCGAAGAACCTGAGAGCAGTCGAATAGGGGTGTTAGCTGCTGGTTCTTGTGAGAGCTCTCTGTCCGGCGTCACAAAAAGAGGGGGCGAATTTGATCGTGATGACGCTGCCCTCGTGACGTCTTCGCAGCCTAAGTCTAGTGAGCCTTGACCAGTGTTATCCACCGGTTCAGGCTCAATCGGATATTGAATGCCCAGCATAGGTTCGCACAAGGTCTCGTCAGAGGTCTCGTTGCTTGCATCAGCGTCTTGGGCGGTGGGTTGAGATGCCTCAACGAAAGGCAATTCCGGCTGTGTTTGTACTAGCTCAGCTTCTCGTGAAGAGTCCTTTTCAACGGGAATTGAGAATCGGTGGGATTTCTCTGTTCCCGAGGTACTCGTAGACCGATCAACTAATGCAGGCTGCACGCTCTTGCAAGAGGTGTGTTTCCGTGTCTTTGCTGCCAGTCCCTTGACGACCTTCGCCAGGTTGCCCCCATATGTGACTAGGTTGACGCACCTCTGCATCGCCTCAGTGATCCAAATGATTGGAGCCTCTTCCCAAAAGGTCAAATGTGGCCATAGTTCCATGGCCACGTCAACAACCAGGTGCCCTTCTATCGGCCGTTGGTCGGCCGGGACACTCCTCGACAAAGCGAAAATGCATCCCTGAAGCTCCGCTGCCTGTAATTCGTCCAAGCCTAGCACAGCCATAACATCCTCAATATTGATCCGGCCGAGGATGTCTTGAACATGGCGGCACATGTCCCATTTTCTTCTTATCGGTTCCATTCTAGGGTGTGTGTCTGGCGGCGTGGTGAACGTCGCCTCATTGCTTTTGGCAGATCTGGACGATGAGTGTCGATTTTCACGGCCCATGACTGATGGGAGATGGCTAGGGAGAAAGACAGAGGTCAGTGGAGTGTTGAAAATGGGTTCAGGAGTATGTCAAAATATTCCTGAATAAGCCGTTCGCTAAATAGGATGCGTCGCGGCGAGAATTTGACTATTCCATTGAGGTTGTCATCGAAAAGAAACATCATACTTGCCTCGAAGACAAAGTGGCGAAATTTCCAATGATAGAACTGAAGAAATTCCTTTAGAAAACGCCGGAACGCACGGCGTTTTGTTCGTGGGATCGATACTGTTATGGTAGTCCACCAACGACGGTTACGAGAATCTGAGATGAAAGTGATGAATAGTCAAGGTGTGTGTAGGGAGAACCAAGCGCTGGAGTTTAAGAGACGTATGGTGCTGGCTCGACCGGTATTGGAATGCACGCATACGTCTGGGGCTCCTTGAATGGCAAAACGAAAAAAAAGAAAGCCATAACAGGAGCAATACTTGTGAAAGTGATTTGGCACAGCATAGAGAAGGCATGGGCTTGGTGTGCCAGAAAGATGCGGTTCATGCTAGTTTCGTTCAGAAGGAAATGGATATTGGTTCCAAGTTATCAAGCAAAGGCTCAAAACAATGTCCGCAACGTTTTTTGCGCTTGGGCTTGAGGCTCGACCAGCTTCTTCTTTGAAGCAACGTGAAGCTGGTCAAACTTCATCGACCTCGACTTTGCAATCCCGCCATCGTCAGCCGGGCCGGGAGCGCCATCGCCTATCTCATCTTGCCTCTTGGCATTCTTCTTTGCCTGGATACCCTCCAGCACCTTTGCCTTCTCGGCCTGCCTAACAAACTCCTTGTTCTCCTTGGTCGACCTGGCAATCTCTGCACGCATCCGGTTTGCCCGCTCCATGTTCTCCGCCGCGATTTGCTCCATCAGGTTGTGCCACTTGAAGCCTTTCAGGTACAGCAGGGTCCATATGTCGTCCCTGTAGTACGAGCCCTTCTTGCCGCCAATGTTTTGTCCGTTCAGCACCTCGGCCACGGCCTTGGCGTCCTTTTTGTCCAGGAATTCCACCCAGCCGTCGACAAAGGTCCGCTTCTTGTTGCCTCCAGCCTTCAGACGTCGCTTGCGCGCGTCGGGGTCCTCCGGGGAGAGGAATATGCGGTTGATTTTGCCGTAGGGGACAAGCAGGGAGCGCAGTTTCGACGGCTTCATGAAGGGCGGAATGCGCGAGAGGTACACGACGCCGGACTTCTTGACCTGTTTATCCGTAACGACCAGGTTCTTTCTGAGTGGGTTCGCGGCATCCGTCCGCAGCTTAGGGCCAGAGTCCTTAGCCTTCTTTGGTCGTGATGTTGCGGCGTCTTCTCCGTCGTCCCCTTGTCTTGTTCCTACCAAAGTCGAAGCCCCAGCCTCATCTTGTGGATTTTGTGTCGGAGATTCTTCTGATCGGTCCTCGTCTTCGTCGCTAAAGTCATCGTCGCGTTCGTCGTCACTGTCGGACTCGACCTTCCTCCGCTTGGCCGACCGTCCGCCTTTCGTCAGCTCCTCGGCCTCGGAGTTGTATCCCTGGCTGCGGTCATCGTCGCTCTCGTCCGCATCAAGAAAGTGGTTTCGTTTTTCAGGGGCCATTCTGTCTTTCTCAATGAGCGACTGCCGTTTGAGATATGGTAGATATGGTAGATATGGTAGGTAGTGGTGCTTGCTGTTGACACAATTGTGGTTCCAGGCCTACGCGCGCCAATGCATCATGATCGCCAAAATTGTCGTCCAAAAATTTCGACAGGGTTCTTTGCTTATCTCGTTATCGGTCTTATCGCCACTACTACGTAGAGTAGTACAGCAACACCAAAGATTCCCTCCATGCGGGGCAATTCTGAATGGACGCCGACAATCGGGCATGACGCAGGCTCCCATGTGCCACCTTTTGATGATACATAGTACATTGAACCCTTGATATTGGATTTCTCTTCTTTCCTACTGTTGTTATCAAAAATAATCTTTGGTCTACTTCTTTCTCTACCAGACGCTGGTCATCTAAAACTTAATTTCCCGTTTACTAACCCAACTTGATTTCATCATGGGTTCCGTCGAGACTCTCACCACAATCTCCCCCACCACCAATGAGGGCATAATCCAGCGCACAGGCGTCTCCCTGAGCGAACTGGAGCAGCTGCCCAAGACCGCTACCGAGGCCTTCAAGTCGTGGAGCAAGACGACCCTAGCAGAAAGGCAGGCCATCGTCCGCAAGGCCCTCGACGGTCTACTCGCCAAGAAGGATGAGCTTGCCCAAGAGCTTTCTGTCCAAATGGGCCGGCCAATCGCTTACACCGGTGGAGAGGTCGCCACCGCTGTCAAGCGCGCCGAGTATCTCTTGAAGATTAGCGATGACATCCTCAAGGACACGGACGGCGACGCGGAAAAGGGCTTCAAGCGCTTCGTTCGCAAGCTGCCTGTTGGTCCGGTGCTGGTCATCTTTGCGTGGAACTACCCGTACCTCATCCTGGTCAACTCGCTCATCCCCGCCCTCCTGGCCGGTAACACGGTGATACTCAAACCGTCGCCGCAAACGCCCACAATTGTCGAGCATGTTACCGAGATCTTTGCAGCTGCCGGCCTCCCACAAGGCATCATCCAGTACTTCCACTGCGGCTCCCCAACTCTGATGGAGACCATTGTGCGGGATCCGCTCGTCAAGCACGTCTGCTTCACGGGCTCGGTGGCAGGCGGCTTGGCTGTTCAAAAGGCGGCGTCGGATCGTATCGTCAACGTTGGTCTGGAGCTTGGCGGCAAGGACCCAGCGTACGTGCGCGCAGATGTCGACATCGACTGGGCGGCCGCGGAGATTGTCGACGGCGCCGTGTTCAACTCCGGCCAGAGTTGCTGCTCGATCGAGCGTGTTTACGTGCATGACGACATTCACGACAAGTTCGTCGCGGCCGTCCAGAAAGTATTGGAAGGCTACGTCCTAGGCGATCCGCTAGACAAGAGCACTCACGTGGGACCGGTGGTGTCAAAGCGGAGCAAGGAGGCCATTCAGGCACACATCAACGAGGCGATCGAAAAGGGCGCCAAGGATGTGACGCCCAAGAACGAGACCTTTGACACCGTCCCCGCCAACTCCAAGGGCAATTTCGTGAAGCCAACGCTGCTAGTAGACGTTGACCACAGCATGCGCGTCATGACGGAGGAGACTTTCGGGCCCGTGCTTCCCGTCATGCGGGTCAAAAGCGACGAGGAGGCTGTCAGGTTGATGAATGACAGCGAGTTTGGACTTACCGCGAGCATTTGGACCAAGGACACGGACACGGCAGCCAAGCTCATCGAAGATGTCGAGGCCGGCACTGTCTTTGTGAACCGATGCGACTACCCAAGTCCGGTGAGTTTTTGCATGATACTGCAATTTTTGTTTGGAACCAAAAAGGGAGCATTGCAGTTCATTTTGGCCAGAAACCAGCTAACATTCGCTTGTTTTCAATAGGACCTCGCCTGGACGGGCTGGAAGAACTCTGGCAAGGGACAGACGCTGAGCAGGTTTGGCTACGACCAGTTCGTCAAGCTAAAGAGCTTTCACATGAAGGACTACCCAAAATGATTGCCACCCACTTAAACCAGTAGGGCGAGCGTCGGAACAAAAAAAACGTGTTTGTTTCTAGAATTAGATGGTCTAATGCAAGGGATGAACACAGTTGTGCGCGTTGCCTGTTGTGGCCGGTTGCAGTCCAGTGATTGACGCGGTGCAATTTCTACTCAGCCCTCCACAAGTGCAGAGCCAAGCAATAATCGACCCGGCAAATCGTCGTGACCCAAGGGAAGGCAGAACTCATGATTTCCTCGGGTCAGACCTAGTTGATTCACTGGTATGGCCGGCTTGATGTTCCCCAACTGGTCAGCCCAGGCGTTGGTGCAACGACTAGGCAATGCAAGTTCCTGCCTAACCCGAGATGTGTCAACGCTAGGGGAGGGAGATGGGCTTGCGGTTCCGTAAATGCAGCCACACATTTCTTGGGGGGGCCTTGCATTAGTAGGCTGTCATGTCTGCCTTCACCGCATCCAGGAATTCTTGCGGGCGGGTTTGATTACCTGGGACACACGGTTTCCAATTTACACCGCATTCCAGTTTGCCCTATGGAATAGGCTATCGCGGCTGGACCGGCCGTCATGAAACGACGCTTGTCGGTTGGCCGACGTGCTGCAACATTCCAACACGCACGTACCCAAGAATCTCTCTCAAAAGGACCTGCTGCCTTGCCTTTGATGTGATCGGTGCTTTTTTTGGTGACTGTTCGTGAGTGAGCCCATCTCGATGCCACAGACAAGCTGCCCGCGGAGTTCACGGAACTTGGCTCAACCGTGGTGTTAAGGGCGAACAAGTCAGCATAATCGAGGATTAACTTTCACACAAGCTTCAAGTCCCAGAGGATATTTCTATCTCGCAGATTCCTTTCATCCCATCTCTGGCCTTATCTCTCTGTCTCTCCCTCTCCCTATTTCTGGTCCACCAAACCATACCACTCCTTTGCACTGCCATTTCTTTTACCAGAGCCCGTCGTCGACCCTTTAGTCAAATCTAGCATCTGCGCAACAGTCGAGGCCGCATCAACAGCACTTTCTACTCTCGCGCTGGCCCCTCCTGTTCCTGTTCTGGATACATACATCTAAAGTTATATTCTCTTTTTCTCCTCTCTTTTACAGGCTACGCTCTGTGATATTTTCAGTTCTCTTCTCTGGTATTTCCCAACTGGATAACCTATTCGCAGAGGTTGCGAACAAGCCCGTTTCCCGGCATCGACACTGCGGACTACCAAGGACACATCATAAACTCGTCCGTTTCCGGCAACAAGAGGGTGTAGATGTTACCTGCACTCTATTGGTCCGCCTTCCCAACCAAAGCAACGGCAGAGGAGAACGCAGACGAGGCATCGCAACTTTCGCTGGATGAGAAGCTCTGTGTCCCAAGCCTACACCACATTGCCAAGTGGGATCAAACATACGGAGACGTACGACACAAAATGCCACAGACAAACGAAGCCATGGTCTCGTTGAGGAAATACACGTCGCGCATTTCAAAGGCGATGGCCATGTGCGGTCCGTCAACTGGCAGGCGGCTCAGTCGGAAGCAGGTTCGGGGCCTGAGCATTGTGCGTCTACCTATCCCTTCCCACCTCCCCTTCTTTCAACCGACATCTACTAACAATACTCGCAACAAACAGTCAGCCCCGTCAAACTTTCGCAGGGAAACGACTTGCATACCCGGCCTCAGCGATGATGAGTACGTTCTGCTCCTTTTCCATCATTCGGCCCTTTCAAACTCGGCACTACGCCTAGCCCCGCGTCGTCCTATTTTTCTGTGCCCCCGCTGGAGAAAACAAAACTAACAAAATGGCTTTCTTTAGACTGACCTCGCTCCGAGAAAACGCTTACGAGAAGGCCCTCGCGTCGCAGATAGGCGTCATAAACCCAGAAAACATGACGCCTGGCCGCCCCGTGCCGGCCGTCCCGATCCGACCTAGGGGCGGGCCGATGTCATCGAACCCAGTGCTCGCGGTGGAGCAGCAGCAGCAGGATGAGGAACATGACGAGAAGCACTCCGAGAAGCACGTACTGGAAATGAGCGTCCAAGGTGTGTAGCTGACGGGCTGTATTGTGGGAGGCGTTTGCTTCTGGTTACGATCAAAAATTTAAATACCGGCCGTGGGCTTGGTTCTAAATGGCAGCCTGGATCTTTATGATCATGGGCGGGCCAATCGACGGTAATGAAAAAGGCGGATAGAATATCAGGGTAGGGCTGCTTTGTCAAGCGTTAATGTCACGATAGTTATTTAATGAAACCACACATCAATAAGAATTACCAGTGCCGTCATCCGAATGGGCTTTTACCCCCTATTTTGGCTTTCTAGCTTGACTAACTTTAGGCTACCCATCCTTCGTAAGCCTTCAAACTCTCCATCCGCGCCCCCTCCAACTCACCCTTGACTGCGAGCAGTCTGACCCTCGTATTCTTAGTCCTGCTCCAGTCCGCCAACCACTCCTCCAATCTCTTGGTAGTAGCCTCGTCATCCTTCACCAACAACGCCAGGGCGTCAAACCCGCCGGCGCCGGGCACCACGCCACCATACACACCCTCTACGCCGCCCAGCGCGTCGAGAAGCTCCGTCTGGCTGGCCGGCTCGATCTCCACGCCGCTCTCTGCGCCCATCTTGCGCACGAGCTCCCGGACGCCGTCGACGGCGCCACGGATCCCCTCAGGCCGCCCGGACGCCAGCACGGCAGCCAACGTCTCGTTGCGGGCCTGCAGGTCGTCCCACAGCCTACCCGCGCCCTCGGCATCGGCCGCCCGCCACGCCAGCACCGTCTTGACCATCCCGACCGTCTGGCTCCCGCAGTCGACGTCGCACA
>JARHUK010002478.1:3291-16358 GCA_031001725.1 Pseudopyricularia javanii | reverse complement strand
GCGCCTCCCGCGCGGCGCCGAAGCCCGGGCTCCCGGCGCCGGGCACCTCTGCCAGCACAGACGGGCTGAAGCGGCGGTATTTGCAGGAGCCGTACACGGCGGCGGCGACGTCGAAGCCGGAGCCGACCTTGCCCTGGGCGGCGCAGTGGGCGGCCTGCGCGAGGTTGTGCAGTATGCGCCGCCCGCCCTCGGTCGCGAGGTCGAACAGCTGTGGCTCGAGGTAGTGCGTCAGCAGGGCGGCAGTCAAGGCGGTGACGAGAGCGGCGGAGCTGCCGAGGCCCGTCTTGTGCGCGCCGGTGATGGGGGTGGGGAAGCGGGCGAAGCGGCCGGTGGTGGTCGCGGCGGCGGCGTCTTCGGGCAGGGAGTAGTAATCATTGTCGGCTAGGATGGTCAGGCGGGCCGGGTTCAGGCTGCGCTTGGCGCCGTGCTGGGCGAGTCTAGATATCAAAGTGAGGGCGTAGGAGAGCGTCGTTTCGACAAATGGGTTCTTGACTATCGTGGTGCCACTGCATGCGCGTGTGTGCAAGGAGGAGAGATTCACGTCAATCACAAAGAGAATGGTTCAGGTTCGGACCCGGGCATCGCCAGAGACCACATACACTTGCAGCTGGGTGGCTTTGATGCCGCCATCCTCGTCGGCCAGGTGGTAGCCGTAGCGCCACTGGGCGTCTAGGAACTGCGGGCTCTCGACAATAATCTCAGACAGCTGGACGCCGGGGCTGGTTTCGATTTCCGAGGCGATGACGTTGATGCGGGCGCTGAGGCCGAAGACGACGCCGGTGTACTTGCGGTCCAGGACGAGGTAGCCACCGGCCAGGAGGACCTTGCCTGGCGCGGAGACGGCCGTGGTGGGGTTCTTGGCGACGGACATTCAGGCGGCTGCAAGTGGAACGGGGTTTTTTTTTATGGAGGAGGTGTTCGTGTATTGTTGCCAGGTAGGTCGTGTATTTACTGTAGCTGTAGCTGTATCTGTAGCTAAACCTTGGATATTGGTCTGGTCTACGAGTTGGAGATGTTGGATGAGGCAGGTAGCTAGCTCCTGTAGCTAAGGTAGGGTGAGCTAGCTCCGAATGCGGGGTTGTCAATGACGTGGTGGGGTATTCATTCGTTCAGGAGTTGAGCCCAAGTGAATGAACGATCTTGCGTGTGTCGCTCTTTGTTTCAAGGCTTGACGGGGGGCACATGGTTGTGATGATGGGATGGGAGACGGGGCAATTAATATAAACTCAATGGTAGTAAGTTATCATGATAGCAATATTTAGAAACAAAGCTTCTCCGCGTTTAAGGGCTGGAGTCGTTGATTATGACGTTGCCACTTAGTCGCCAGATCGCAAGTAACTGCCGCGCCAAATCGCGCGCATCTTTTGATGTCGACATGGGAGCCCAACTAGCCGGGCAAGGTTGTTTGCATGTCATTTTGACGATAGAGTAGATCGTTAATGCATCTGCTGTAAAGAGCAAAGAAACCAAGATAGCTGTTAGTGAGACGGATTGTGTGAGAGTCAGGTTGCAACTGATGGTTTGTCTGTCCGGCGGTATTGTTGAGGATTGTCACTACCAATGCCATTCAAACTCTTTCCCTCGGGTTCTACGAAAAACAAAACAAACCTCGGCCCTTGCAAGCCTCAATTGATAAATGCATGCCACTGGTTGTTGCTGAGAGCTCGCTTGCCCCAGGATTGCTTGATGTTGGGTTTGTGTGGTAATAATTCAAGTAGTGGCTAGAGGGAGTGGGTGTAGGGTAGGTAGGTGCACACATCGTATCGAATTCAGAAAAAAAAAAAGCAGCCCTAGTCTTGGCTCGGGTTTAAAGTACCCGTCACCATGATGTCGGTATGCATGATACGAGTCGGTGCAGCAGCTTGAATCAAGAGAGAATGCTTCTTCGAATGGTCGAAGTTGCTCTCTTAATTTTCCGTCGATGACTTCGGATCAATTGATCACACAACCCATTCATCCGGCACAGAAAACAACAATGTCGGAATCGAGCGGGTGCTGATTCGTTCGTCCGAATCCGACCGAGTCCGATCGAATAAGCCGGACTAATTTCCAAGCCGACACTCAGATAATTATACTTTTTGCAACTCGGTACGCTACAGCGCGATGCAACCGACGCGGTTCATTTTCGAAATGCGCAACTCGTGACAGCTTGAGCTTTCAGTCATGACCCACCACAGCTGCCGATCGTAAATCTGCCAAGTTTCCGTCTCTCCGGTTCGGGTATGGATCCATGGCTGTCGGGCTCTTCACCAAACGGCGCGCGGGTGTCGCAGGAACCAGCGGCGCTGCATGAACTAGCAGCTGTTTGGTCTTGTTTGAACCGCAATGCGTGCCTCGTGGGCTTGCGGTTATCAGGGTCTCTTTCTGGGCTTTGGTTGTGAAGATTCTGGTCAATTCCCAAAACTAGGGGCCCCGACGGTGAGCAAAGCTGCATCCCGCTCCCGGACCCAGGGACAGAAGCTCATCGAATTTTTCACTCGATGGGAGCGAGGTCGTCCTCCCGGAGACGTGGAACAACGGATGGAACCTCAGCAAAAGTGTGGGCGGACCATTAGGTCCCCATTTGGCTCGCGCGTCTCTTCGCACCGCCTCTTTCATTTTTTCGCGCTCCCCTTTCCTGTCTCCCCCCTTTGGTTTAGCGCGCATAAAGTCGCGCCGCGGAGTAGCATCCGAAGGTGCCGGCAGTCCCGGTGAGCGCACACAAGGCGGTGATGAAAATACTTATTGTACTGTAGTATTTCGTAATTGGCTAGGGCATACTGGCTGGCCGTCCCGATCGTCTTCGTCATCGACAAAACAAGAGCGAAAAAATGATTACACGGAGACTGACATTCTCGTTGTGCGTAGCAGAAGCAAAGTCGGCATAATAGAGAAGAGCCTAGACTACAGTATGTACAGTAATTGCTGGGAGGATAATTAGGGCTAGAATTAAAAAGAAAACAAAAGTAGATGCGTCACAACTCTCGCCTCCACCGCCACCTCGAATCCATGATCGCGGCGAGTCAGACCCTTCTTGCTGTCAGTTCAAAATATTGCGATCCGATAATTACGACTTATTTGTTTTTGTTTTCGCCCAGACGTTTTGGCGACAAAAAGTAGGCTGGGATAGTCGTGGTAAGATGGGTAATCAACGGAAAGTTAGTCACGTATCCGACCCGAACCCACACCTTCCCAATCCCGGCTCCACCCTCCGCCATCCATGTTTTCCATCTTGGCCCACCCGACTTTTCCCATGGAAGGTGCGCCTCCCCCCAGCTAGCCCAGCCAAGCCAGCGAGACAATCCAGCAAAGCACGCACAGCTAGGCTAAGCAGCTACAAGCAAAGGAAAGAAAAAAAAAGTTGCATGGGCTGGGGGTCGTGTGCCGCATTCGTCCGTCCATCACCGTCTTTTTCCATATCACCAACTGCAACCCTTCCATTTCCCCCCCAGACCTGATTCACAGCTCTTCCATTCTTTTGGTCATACCATCCTTCCATAATACATAAAATCGGCGCGTTTGTTTGACGGCTCAGTTGCTGTCAAATGAACCTGCAACGGCCACTTTTTATTTCTTGATACCGTAAGTCTATACTATCCCCGTTCACACCCGCTTATCCCCAGCCCAGTCACACCACTTTTGCGCCTGCAGCAGCAGTAGCAAAAAAAAAAAACCGGGAAGCTCTCCGTCGTTGGGAATAGTGGCGTGTCCCAATGCCAGGTGGTAACCAGATTTGGGTACCACGGCGTGACTCGGCATATCACGTACATACCTGCCTAGGTAGCTGAGGTGCCTACCTGCCTTCCCGCCTACCCACCGGCAGCCCATGTATATGCCTCCATCGTGAGCTGGATCTTGATCTTGCATCGTGACGCTATACACCCTGGTCGGCGAGCTTCCAAATCATGACGCCAATGCTAACAGATGACGATCTTAACTCCAGCTTACCGCCCTTGACTGGTTCCTCCTAAATGCCCTCCATCTACTCCTCCATCTACCAGACCTTCATCCGCCAAGGATTCTCAAAGTCCTTCACCAACGGCTACGCCCAGTCGGTCGTCGCCGCCACCCACCACAATGTTCTAAACCCCCAGAACAGGCCGTCCTTTGCGAGGCGCAACAGCACAACTACCCGCATCGGACGGCTCTCCTCTACCATCGCACTCCAGAGCGCCTTCCACCCGGCAGCCTCCACCACATCAGCTGTCGGTGGCCTTACGAAAGACCATCGATATGATAGCACCGTGGCGGGCGGCCACGGTGGCCTCGATGCCTACTACGAGAATCTGCAGCAGACAGAGGCTGCCAAGGAGCAGGGCGAGGAGGTAGACGAGGAATGGGTCCAGTATGAGTTCCCGAAGCGCATCGAGTGGAAGCCGTCTCCGGCGTCCATTCTGCTTGGAGGGGAGCCCAAAGCTGCTGCGGCCGAGGATGCGTCGGAAGATGTCATCACTCGGGCCATCACACCAGAAGAAGAAGCAGTATTAGCACAAATTGATGCTGCTCTCGAGTTGGAGATTAAGCACAGGAAGAGGCTTGAGGTGCTGGAGGAAGAGGCTTCATTACGATCCGGCTCTCCCGTACAAGAAGCCCTCTCCCGACCTCTTACGCCCGTCTCAAGGTCGAGAACGCCCGACAGCATAGCCAGGGCAGCATCACCTCCCGTCGATTCCCAGTCTCTTGTCTACGCTGAGCACCTGAACAATCTCGCCGAAGCAGGTCGTTATGCCGAGATCCCGGCTGTTTTTGAGGCCATGCTGGTTGCTAGCGTGAAGCCAGCTCCTTCTGCCTACAATGCGCTGCTGACGGCCGCCATACAAATGCCGTCGGAGAAGAATGAGGTCGTCTCCAAGGCGCTCGATGTCTACTCTGACATGCTGAGGCGTCGTGTTTCTCCGGACACCGACACATACAACATTTTGGTTGGTCTGTTGGCTGCACGGTCTCTCGAGGTTGCGGCTGAAAAGTCTGGTCTGGAGGAGAAGCGTGTTCGCTTCGGCGGCATGGACGAGCCGGGCAAGTTCATGCTTGCCTCGCATGAGCTCGAACACGCCATCCTGTGTGAGGATGATCGCCTTGATCTGGCCATCAGGCTATTCGACAACTCGGTCATGGCCAACAAGGCTGCCTACTCATCCGAGACGTACCACCAGCTCATCTCTGCTTGCGCTCAGTCTGGTCGATTATCTGCTATGGTCCAGTTGTTTGAACATATGGAGTTCAGCCAGGTAGTGCCATACGCAGCCACCTTCCCGGCCATGATCACGGCATTTGCCAATGCCGGCGACCTGGTCAGCGCAGTCGAGTGCTACACCGAGTACAAGAAGTTGGCAATTGGCAACGACAACGGCCAGCCGACGCTCATGGACCGTCTCGATGCGCAGGTCTACGCTGCCGTCATCAACGCATATGTTGTGTCGGACAAGCTCGAGGGCGCCATGAGCTTCTACAAGAAGATCATTCAAGAGTATGATGCCAAGGCTGTCGACATCAAGGATGCCATCATCAGCGCCGGGTTTGTCAAGGGTCTGTTGCACAGGGGCATTTACCAGGAGGCTCTTCTGTGGGCCCAAACAGTTGAGGATGAGACGAAGAACCACACCATGAGCGAGGTTGCTGCGATATCGGCTGACAACGGTGATCACGTTACGGCCGTCGCTGCATTCGCCCAATTGCCCGAGCCGACCATGCACACATCTTCCGCCGCAGCACTATTGGCCCTTAGCGTGCGCCTCGGAGACGTTGCGGCCGCATCAAGATACTGGAGTGTCCTTGCTAGCCCCGGTACCATGGTTACACCAAATTTCATCGAGCCTACGGCAATGTACGCAGTTGCCATGATTGGTTCCGGTGAAGTCGCCGAGGGCTTGAATCAGTCAGAGATGATGTTCAACAGGATACGCGCTCTTTCTGAGATCAGGCCGGCAGTGCTGGACGAGGTTGACGAGGGAATCGACTTCGTCGCCAAATTCATGGCCGACCGTGGCATCGTTGACCCAAGAACAGCAGCAGTGGCGCCGTATGCGCAACCAAATGTTTTCTTGGCATCACCGTACCCTCCCGCAGCTACCGTTAGCAGTGTTGAGGATACCTTTGACCCTTATGCGCACAACACGGACTTCAAGGGCTCCTCGCTCATTTCCGAGGATCTTGAGGGGTCCCACGGTCGCAAAGGCCCCAAGCTGAACGATGCTCTCAATCGCTTTCGCAACATGCGTCGTGCTGGCCGCCACCCCCGGTATATCACATATGCCAAGTTGATCGCGTCGGCTGCACGAGAGGGCAAGATCGACCTGTGCAACGACGTTCTCGCCATGGCACACACCGACGTTCCCCTGCAGCCCCAGTACGCCACGGTCCGATACGGATGGTCCTCAATTTTGGACGCCATGGTTGGTGCATGCCTGACGCTGGGCTACCGATCCATCGCGGAGCAGTTCCACCGGCAGCTTCTCGAGATTGGTGCTGCACCCTCTGCCAATACATTCGGTCTGTACATCACGACGCTGAAGGAATCCACCAAGACGTTTGACGAAGCCACCGAGGCTGTCAGGATCTTTCAGCGTTCCCAGGCTGAGGGTGTTGAACCTTCCTCCTTCCTGTACAACGCACTGATTGGCAAGCTCGGCAAGGCCCGTCGCATTGATGACTGCCTTTTCTACTTTGCCGAGATGCGAGCCCTCGGCATCCGCCCAACGAGCGTGACTTACGGCACGATAGTGAACGCGCTTTGCCGCGTCTCTGATGAGAAGTTTGCCGAGGAGCTCTTCGACGAGATGGAGTCCATGCCCAACTACAAAGCCCGCCCCGCGCCCTACAACAGCATGATGCAATTCTTCCTGACCACGAAGCGTGACCAGAAAAAGGTGCTGGCCTACTACGACCGTATGCTGGCCAAGGGCATCAAGCCGACCGCACATACCTACAAGCTCCTGGTCGACACCCACGCCACGCTAGAGCCCGTGGATATGGAGGCCGCAGAGGCTGTGCTAGAGGCTATCCGTGACGCTGGCCAGGTGCCCGAGGCGGTGCACTACGCGTCACTGATACACGCGCGCGGCTGCGTCCTGCACGACCTTCCGGGTGCGCAGCGCATTTTCGATACCGTCATGGCCGACAAGTCGATCCCTGCATCCGCTTGCCTGTACCAGGCTCTTTTCGAGGCCATGGTCGCCAACCACCAAGTGACTGACACGCGTCTGCACCTAGCCGAGATGCGCCGGCGCAGGGTTGAGATGACCCCGTACATTGCCAACACGCTTATCCACGGGTGGGCGGCCGCCGGCGACATTACCCAGGCGGAGCAGGTTTACGAGTCTGTTGGCTGCGACCGCAGGGAGCCCAGCACGTACGAAGCCATGACTCGTGCTTACCTCGCAGTCGAGATGCGGGAAGGCGCCAACGGCGTTGTGACGGAGATGTTGGGCCGGGGATACCCGAGTGCCGTTGTCAACAAGGTGCTCGAACTCCTCGGTGGCGGAAACGCTGAAGAATCCGTCTCAACGGCGTGAGACAATTTGGGATCAGTTTCTTCTTTATTTTTTTTCTTTTTACTTTCCTTGCGTTTATTTAAATGTCCGGTGCGATGAACTCATGCAATGTTTTGATACCCCTCGGTGGCTGTGGAGTAAAAAATGGAGGTTTTTCGGATTTCTGTCGCCTTTACCACGTCTTTTTTCATATTCAAGGTGGTGAACTGTGAGTTCTAACTGCAGTTACCACTTCTTTTCCTACCTCCTTTTTTAAAGCCTTCCGTTTCGTACCACGTTCCACCAGCTGGGCTACAGGGTTCTTTTTGCGACATACCAGACATCTTATATGGTTTTGAAATCAGTTCACATTTCCTTTGTCTGGATTTGATTTAGAAAATGGCAGCTAGGAATCATGGCGTTGAGGCTGGACTGGGATTTGTGGTGGACGGTTCTTCTTTTACGGGAACCCTGATATAGCGTGCTACTGGTTTCTCCATCACAATGCGTTCTTCATGGGCCATTTCACAACCATCATAGACCAATCTCCTCTCATCATACACAACACACCAGAGCAAAAGAAGAGAAGACGGAGTGTTGTCTTCTGAAGACTTAAAGGGCGGAAGGAAGGACTTAAGGGTAATGAGGCAGGGCAAAAGGCATGGCATCGATCATACATTGGGTGTTCTTTTCAAGGGTTAATCTGGAGTGGCAGGATGGGTGGTTCGTCCTGCTTCGGCGATGATGTGATACCGCCTGTGGACTTTGGGTGTCGCTTTCGGTATCATATTTGGTGTAGCCAAATCAAGCGCCAAGCCATCAATCATGACATGGTCCATCTACCGCTGATGTTTGTGAGCCCGTCCTTTGAGTTTGTCTTATTCTTCCTAAACTCTGTAGATAACTCTGTAGAGGCTATCTTGAACCGATGTTGGCGCGTTGTTCGGAGCGTATGTAATTACAACGGTTGCAGGCCTAAATAACCTGACCCCTACCAAGTACCTTTTGGCCGGGGTGGTTGGCCACTATACCAGCTTTGGCCTAGTGGTAAAACAAGGTCAGCAGAAGGTACTTCCACACATCGTACTCTACAAATGTGTTTGATTTCGTACCTGAACAATCTACCTAGTAAATTTGGTGCAATCCAGTTGGCTGGTGAACTTGCCGCTAACTCTACAGGATATCCAGTAACTAGTCCCCCTCAGGTTATTTGCCCTTGAGCCACTGTAGACAGGTACAGTACCTAATTAGGTAATGTAATAGTTAGCTGGCGCAAAGACCGACAAGTTCATTTTGTGGGGCCGGTCCCTTGCGGGTACCGATAAGATAAGCGACAAGAGAATTCTAGGAAATTTTGTCTGCAAAGCGCAGGCTCTGACTACCATTCTGGACTCTGGCCCGCAACGGGGGAGAATCGATCAAAACCCGCCACAAAACCAAGCAACAACCACCCGACATGGAAGACGACGGCCTCCTCATCAACTTCGAAGTCGGCGACGGCCCGGTCAAGCCGCAAATCAAATTCAAAGGCGGCCAGTGGCGCGAGCGAAACCGACTGCAGAGGAGCGTGAAGCGGGGTCTGTCGGGGTCCCAGGACAAGCCAGACGCCGCCGCCGCCACCTCCGCCGATGGCCCTGCTCCCGCCAAACGACCGCGCCTCAGCAACGGCGCGCCTCCAGAGGTGCAGCGCCGATTCCGGCCGGACGCATCCGGCCAGAGGTCGCAGCACGTCACGTCCCGCCTCTTCTCGGCCAACCCCGCGCCCGTGACCAACTTTGACGAGCCCGAGAACGCCCCCGCCGGGCGTGAGGACGAGTCTGCCGAGCCCGCGGTGCCATCCAACGCGCCGCTCTCCGCAGAGGCGGCGACCTTTGCGGAGCTGGGCCTCTCGCGCCGCGTCGCGCTACACTTGTCCGCCAAACTCGAGCTCAAGGCCCCGACGGCGATACAGCACCACGCCGTGCCGCACCTTGTCGGCACGGACGAGGACGCATTCCTGCAGGCGCAGACGGGCTCGGGAAAGACGCTGGCGTACCTGCTGCCTATGGTGAACCGGATACTGGCGCTCAGCGAGAGCGTGGACGGGACTGTAGTTGAGGCTGCAGAGGGGGCTGCCGATGGCGCGGAAAAAAAGAATAAGAAGAGGATACATCGCAACTCGGGCCTGTTCGCCATCGTGCTGGCGCCGACGCGAGAGCTGTGCAAGCAGATCGCCGCCGTGCTCGAGAGGCTACTACGGTGCGCGCCGTGGATCGTCAGCACCACGGTCATCGGTGGCGAGAGCAAGCACTCGGAGAAGGCGCGGCTGCGCAAGGGCGTCAACATTCTGATCGCGACGCCCGGTCGACTCAAGGACCACCTCGACAACACAAAGGTGCTGGATGTCGGGCTCGCGCGCTGGCTGATCCTCGACGAGGGAGACCGCATGATGGAGATGGGCTTCATGGACGACCTGAAGGAGATCGTGTCCAAGATGCGCGAGGCGCCCCTCCGGAGGACGAACCCGGACGGCGTCGCGTTAGAGCCAGCGCTGCCTGCGAGGCGCGTGACGGTGCTGTGCTCGGCGACGCTGGACCACGCGCAGGTCAGGCGGCTGGGAGAGTACAGCCTGGAGGCCGAGAAGACGGAGCTCATCAAGGTGGACGGCGCCGAGCTGGCCAGGGAGAAGGAGGAGGGCGGGGATGGGGCGGCCGCAAGCGAGGTATTCTTCGCGGCGCCGTCACAGCTCAAGCAGTCGTATCTGGTCGTGCCTGCCAAGCTGCGGCTTGTGACGCTCATCGCGCTGCTCAAATCTTCCTTTGCACGGAAAGGGTCCGTGATGAAGGCTATCATATTTATATCGTGTGCCGACTCGGTAGACTTTCACTTTGATCTGCTGAAGTCCCCCGTCAAGGAGCCCAAGGAGCCTGTCGCGGCACCACCCGCACCTGTCAAGCCCGTCACCGAAACCGCAGAAACGCCCGATTCACCGCCCAAGGAAACAAAAGAGTCCAAGGAGTCCAAGCCAAGCAAACCCACAACAAACCATACTGAGTCGACAGTAGCAAAAGCATGCTACATAACCTCCCCCGCAAACAAGACCATCATAATCCACAAGCTCCACGGCTCGCTGGCCCAACCCGTCCGCACCGCCACCCTCGACTCGTTTTCCAAGTCCAGAGAGCCCACAATACTGATCACAACCGACATATCATCCCGAGGTCTCGACGTGCCCGCCGTCGATCTGGTCATTGAGTACGACCCCGCGTTCGCCGTCGCGGACCACGTCCATAGGATAGGAAGGACGGCGCGAGCGGGCCGGCCCGGAAAGGCGGTCCTTTTCCTGCAGCCCGGCTGCGAGGAGGGCTACGTCGGCCAGCTGCAGAAGGACTCGTCCACGACGCTGGCACCGCAACTCTACGACTCGGTGCTGCAGGCCGGCTTTGCTTCCAACATCGATTTACCCCCCGTCGCCAACGGACTCCAAGAAAGCGAAGACGGCAAGGACCAGTCACAACAGCTCGACTCCAAAAAACAGACGTGGACCTCGCGCGCCGAGGCACTTCAGCTGCACATCGAGCAGAGGCTCCTCGCCTCGGACCCGTCCTCCCAACCCAACGCGCCCGGAAAAGGCGCCAACGGCAAGAAGGGGGGCTACAACAACCACAACAACCAAAAGTCCGCCAAGCCGCCGCCAAAGAGCAGCGACGGCGCGACGGGCACGCTCCTCGCGTCGGGCAGGCAGGCGTTCCGCAGCCACATCCGGGCGTACGCCACGCACGTGCGCGACGAGCGCGTCTTCTTCGACATGACGCAGCTGCACCTCGGCCACATGGCCAAGGCGTTCGGGCTGAGGGAGGCGCCCGGCGGCATCGGGGCGGGCGTGCAGAAGCGTACGGTCAGGCCGGCGGCGACGGCGGGGGCCGGCGGCAAGAAGAGCGCCGCGGCGTCCAGGGGCGACGGCGACGGCGACCTCGGCAAGCAGGATGAGGACGAGGTGGAGAGGGTCAAGAGGATGAAGCGGATGATGAAGATGGTTGGTGCGGGGGCCAGTGAGTTCAATATTGGTTAGCAGGCAGGGAGTTTGGGTGTTTTTTTATGGCTACATTTGTGAACAGCGAGAGTTTTACGGGCGCCGTTGCCGCTGTGTTTGAGCCTGCAAAGTGCCTCCCCACCTATAATTATACGTTTGCGCATACCGCCAATACTACGTTGGTACCTTTGACGGGTCGTGACACTCAACCCAGTTGCATAACCTAGGGCGGGCGCTTACGATTTTGTGATGTGATTGCAGCCGCCGCTTGCGACATGGACAGGCGGTGCTGAGCGGCAGAAACACACTAGCCTCCCTAACAGCTTTAGCGCAGCGCATTCCAGTCATTCTCGCGTCGCCGTGTCACGCTCATCTGCAACCTTTGCATTCGCGATCTGGGTAAATATTTTGACTAGGTAGGTATGTATCAATCAAACCTAAAAGCATCGTAGTGTCGCAGGAAACCTGGAGTGCTGACAACCTGAGCCCATTCACTTCTCATCGACATTTATTGCAAAAGTACTGTATTTCGAAAACATCTGGCCCTCATGGACTCTCCACCTCCTGCCCAGGCCCCTTGGTCCGGCTGCTCCTCATTGCCATCATTGAATTGACTAACCACAGGCCTACGCGCTGGCTCTGGGAAACTTTGATGAGGAAACAGATCGGTTTACCACACATTTTCAACGTCTGTATGAAGACCAGGCACGGCGACGATCTGGCCGAAGCCCAGGCGATGCGGTTCGTCGCCTCCCGCACGTCGATCCCCGTGCCGAGGGTGTATTATGCATTCATCTACAAAGGGTACACATACATCTTCATGAGTCGTATCAAGGGCTAGATGGCGATGCGTGGGTGGACAACCCGCAGCCCAGAGTCGCAGGCGCGGATCCTAGACCAGCTGCGGCAGATGATGGCCGAGCTCCGCTCCGTCCGCCCTCCCGAGGGGGTTGCCGTTTCCAACGTCCAAGGCGGGCCCTTTAGCGACGGTCGACTGCCCAGGAAAACACTTTGGGGGCCTTTCGCCACTGTGCGCGAATTCTACCAAGCGATCCTCAACGACATAGACCTCGATGCCAACATCGAGCCGGACGACAAATCCGGCTACCCGGGCCTGTTGGACCTGTTCGAGTTCTACCGACGCAGCGCAGAGGAGAATGCTGAACTCGTCCTGACGCACGGCGACCTGAGCAGCCTCAACATTCTGGTGTGCGGAGATAAAGTTGTAGGAATAATAGACTGGGAAACTGCTGGCTGGTTCCCGAAGCATTGGGAGTACACCTGTGCGAAGTACGTAAATCCCATGAATCCCTTCTGGGCAGACCCGGTCGATGAGTTTCTTGAACCCATGCCGGAAGCACTCAGGATTGAAACGATCAGGCGCAAATATTTCGGAGATATTTAGGCAGACAGACAAAGGATAACTATGTACAGCAGCCCTCTGACAACACCTGCCTAAGCCGGCTGCACTTTCTAGCTGCAAGGTATTGTATTGTCTCCATTCCCTGAGCACACGGCTAACCGAAGGATGGTGATTAAGGCTATTTCGCAATTATAACAATACATGTTTCAAAACAAGTAAAAAAATAAAATAAATAAATAAAAGA